>DWDT01002264.1:0-14043 GCA_018245595.1 Microceris scylla | reverse complement strand
TCTCAGTAAAGTACAATATAATGTAGAAATCTGAGTTTGGCAGGTTGCATCACGTTTTCTTTCACCTATACAGATATTTATGATATAATTATCTTGCAAATATATTAAGTGGGATATTAATTTGATGCGCCTATATTGTTAAATCAAAAAAAATTTTTTTTTTTTTCATATAGTTCCTTTTTACCTAACAGTTCTTATCACATTTTGCACAGCACGAAAGAACGACACATTTATATTAACAATTTATGTAACACATTTATTATAACAAGTAAATAAAATTTCTTGTTGATACTGATACTTCAATAGCTGATTTTTTTTACGTATAATGTCCATCTAGTCGTTATCCTTTTAATTTATGCCAGGAATTGCTATTTTATCACAACGTGGCGTCAAACTAGACGTATTAAACTTGGACGTCTTGCAGTGAACATGTCCATTGGTGTCTATAAGTGGCCATACTTGGCGTACCGGCGGTATTTGCTATCGGCCGCTTGACCAAAGGTATGGCCATTAGCTGGACCTGAGAAATAAACAATGAGATGTATACAGAACGTGTTTTCTTAGAATGGTAGGTATAATATCTCACCGCGCTCGGAGCCTGTTGTTACACGAGCTGTTATAAACGCACATGTTTTATTTACACTAATGCCCGTTCCTAACTGAAATAACAAACGAAATGCATCACGCGAAATGTTATGCGTGAAAAATGGTTATTTGCCATTCTCACATTCACTTCCAATATTTCTTACATTTCATTGCTGTTTTGGCATGAAGTCATAAGTTAAAGAATTGAAAATTGTTCCATTTATTTTAATACAGCAAAATTATTGTGGTTAACAAAACAGTAATGTAGGTATGCCATTACCATAACTTCGTGTCACGTTTTTAACATAACTTATTATATCCAAACAATTTATGTAGCTTAAGAATTAAACCTACGTTCGATGTTTTATAACCTGAATTGTAAAACGCGTATTGTCTAACATCGAAAAACATACACAAATAAAATGTGTTGCAAGCAGTTATGAACAGTTTACAGAATTTATTCATCACCAAATTGTTATTCAAAACGCTGTTGTGATTATTGTCAGTGTGCATGAGAGAGTGAGCTCAAACGAATGCGGCCGACCCGAATTTAAACAGTGATTTCGTATAGATTAACATTTGATTGACGTGATCACCGATCGTTGGTTAAATATGTTGACCGTTGGCTTTATACATGCATATATTATGTTAAGGTTTATTTTATATTAATTACAAGCGAAAAACATTTAAGATTCAAACTCCATACCAATAGAAGGTAGACTATCTGAAGAAGGTTCAGAATCCGTCAGAAATAAAGAATGTGAATGTTTTATCGTCATCATCAGCCTATCTCAGTCCACTGCTGGACATAAACCTTCTCCAGTGAGCACCATCAAATAAACGTTTTTCACTCGGTTATTTCTGCATCCTCCGTAAGAGACCTGGCATGATGATATTAATAAAATTATTAGCGAAGTCTTTTTAATATCTATCACTAATATTTTATAATAATATTTAAAACAAAGATAGAACTAATACATTCGATAATAGGACGTAGTAGGCACTGAGATTAATGAGCAGTGAGGTCAGGAAGTCGATAGTGTGCTGTCGGCCTTATACGGCATGGTCACTGGCGATTTTCTAGCGACGGGGCAGCGCACGCTCTGCAAATCAACCGATATCGGCGTCCGATATTGTATAATGCGGGTATAAGCACTTGGTTTATTGTAAATCCTTCAACGTTCCTCTAACGATTATATAGCACGCGTCCGTAAATGATAGAATTTCAAAGCCCGCGCACTTATCGTGCCACTTAATCTAGCGTTAATTTAAATTCATACTTGCGTCTAATTTATATAGAACGTACCTGTAGATAATTTTGAAACATTGTTGCACGACGACATTGTTTTAGTTATATGAAATTATTATTATTGTTATTACATCATCATTCCAGGTCCCTTATGAAGAAAACTGAGAGCACTGTGTTTCCACTTGTATTCTCACAGACCTGACATGCGTCTATAGTCGTCACCCTCTTCATATATGCACGCCGGTCTCGGAGACATCTGATTACCTTATCACCTAGTACCTCACCTATTTGGTCGATATAAATGAGTCTTGGTCTCTTTCGGCACCTGGTTCTATCAATATTTGCGTTATATGAAGTAACTATTTTGTATCAGGACACTTACTCCAGGCTTAAAAATGCTAGACAAAAGAGGCTCGATGTACAATCCTCACATTATAGTATATTTTTACACAATAATAATAATATAGCCAGGAATGCGATAATAAAATTTTCAATAATATAATTCAAATCAAAGTACTGATAAATCTATATCCACAGTCGTAGCAATAAATTTATATAAAGTAACGAAATTACACAATATATAACTTACATGTACAATTACGGAGAGAATTCTAAACGTTAATTGAGCAAATACAAGATGGCGGTTGCGCGGACGGGCACTAAACGCAAGACATTCTTGACATGAGACTAATTGCCGCGAGAAGACCGCTTGGCGTCGCATGCGCAGGTGTACGGTTGCATCAGGCCCACATTCCAGCTACTCGCCTACTGTTCTCATGGCTTCAGTAACGTATTATGAATGGATCTTGTAAGTACTCTGATTATAAAATCGCGTAACTTTGTCTGGTTCGTAAGTTGTTAACAATCAGTATGGTCATAAGCTTGCTGTCCAATCTGCAGTACAGGAAATATTTTTACAGTGTTAAGATTTGAGAGTCAATAAGAGGGGTAAAGAAATGCAGGAGGTATTTTTAACTAGATTGACCAATCCAGGTCTACCACCAGATCCTGATGGGAAGCACCTCATTTCGAGTGATATGAGTATGAATCAATTACTATTATTATTTAGTTATATTTGAAATAATTTAATACAAACGCGTGTGAACATAGCTTGTAGAACACAGAATATAAATAAAAAAATATTACCTTGGTTAAGAGTAATTTAGGTATCAGTAGAGACATTAGATTAAGTAACATCACGATGTAAAGATCTTACGTGTGGTACGAGCTTTTTATAAATTACACGTTGTTAGCCGTTCGAGTGTAGGCTCGTATGGTATGACGAGGTAAGCAATTAAATGAACCTTGAATCAAAATACACGATACTATCAAGATATATTTTTTGTTCCTTTATGCTAACGTTATGACCCAAATAGTAATGACGCTGGCTATGTAGGTAGGTATGTAAGACAATGGGTATGATGTAATTATACTGTCTGTGATTGATTTGTTTAGATATACAGTGAAATATCAGCATAAATTAAGAAATCAATGAATGGCTTCAATTCAGGAATTGTATAAGACCGGGCAAGATGTGACAAAATATTTATATTACCAGTGTATAAAAATATATACAAATGAATGGAATTTTATTGATGGCGTCTCTAAATTTATCGAGTCATATCCAAACACTATAGCGACGATTACAATATTTCCCAGCTTTTCATCAAACAGTTAATTCGAAATCGTTTATTCTCACGCCTTGTGCCTTGAAATATTTTTTGTGCTAAATTATACCAATATTTCCAGCCGATAATCTATTGAGAAATCGATCCGATTTTTCACCACCGCAATCGTTTGCTAACCGATTCGTAAAAGGTAATTCTGAAACAAATCGATTGCTAATCTAAAAATTATAACTTTGTCATACTTTAATGCGGTGTATTTCACAGCGAGAATTGCATTAGTTGCGTACCTTTTACGACTTTCTGTGCCCTAGATTTAATAACAGATATCTAATTCACTACAGACTACATCGTTTATCTACGTTTATTGATTAGTACTGCTATACCATTAGCTGGGTCTGTTTAATAGGAATAAACTGACGGCACTTGAGGTAGTAGGTAGAACTGAGAATGTTAGGAAATTTCTTTCTATGTTCATTATAGCTTCTACAATTTGCAAAAGGCGATCGAAGCGTTTTATGTTAGGCCGTGATTGAAATTTAAGAACGTAACAGTTCATTTGTTTCCAGTTTGTAACTAAATACGAGGAGACTGCGAGCGAGCGGTGGCGTGAGTGCTTGCCACTCGACTTAACATCGAGTTGATGGGACCGGTTTATAGTCCACAACTTAGCACCTTCGTGTGCCCGTTTCGTTCGTAACTTTTTAGAGTTCGGTCTAAACGAACATATTAAGACTTCTAACTATTGGCTGGCGACTTAATAAGCTTACTATTTTAGAAAGTTTGATATGAATTGCTTATAACTGTTTCTACTTATATCTTGTACTTTGATATTATTGTTATTATAACGACCAGACCAAGTTCTTTCTGGGGTAGGTAACGACCACCGAACGGCAAATACATACATACCTCTAGACTCAACGTGCTTCTACTAAGTCTTCACACTCTTCAAACAGGCGCGCCAGTTTTGGAGAGTTTTGACTCCCCCGCCAAGCAGTATGTGGTTTATTTGGTCAAGAAAGGTATGTGAGCCTTGCTCTCCTTCGACGTCTGCATCCATTACCTATGTACTTTATTTATGTGTTATAAGCGCCCAGTAATTGAATGCAAATTAGCTTTCAGGCTTACGACCTAATTTAAGCAATAACGATTACGTGGTGCTTATTGTATTATAAATGGGGATGTTAATATTAAACTGTAACATTTTTAAGTTCTAAGATTATTTTCCTGTGCGAGTGTTGATAAACGCAAGTTCTGAGAGAGACCAGGAATCATCTAGACTAGATAGTAGCTGGTGGCAGAGACCAGAGCGTGATGAATTTAGAAAAAATACGTCAGCTCTACAAAGATAAGTTGAGAGAGTTGACACTTCGTGCTCTCTGGCCACGTCATAAGGAATGGTCAAATATTAGTAATATTTTTCTATATCTCTGATTCCATAAATTGAACAGTCTTAAAAATTAAGAAACAGTAGTTAATTAGGTCTAGCGACGTTCACGCCGAGACCAATTTCTTATCCACAATATATCACCATTAAACCAACTGTATCTTTAAATGGCATATTTTTGTTCGTGGTTACAGTAACACGCGTAACACGTGCTAATCGTGTATATATCGCATATCGCCACGGCAGCCCATTCAAGCAATTCTCGGCCTTCGTATAGGCTACATAAAGGTTAAGTGAGACGTCTTCGTGAAATACGCAGTACAGTTCTCTCAATATGTAGTGAATAACAAATCACGTCTGACCCATATCGTGTTTCTATCACAATACGACTATTTACACACTCAATCATTTATTGAGTTTGTGCGACAATATAGAAACAGTCTTTGTATATGGCATTTCAATATAAGCCAAGTAGTTGCTCACTTACTACATGGATAATTGTATTATGTAACATTACTATGACACGCGTACTTTTATGGGTTTCGTCGTTGAACCATAGGGTATTTTGGGATTTTAAGCTGATGGGGGTTCATCATCATCATCATCATCATCATCAGCCTATCTCAGTCCATTGTTGGACATAGGCCTCCTCAAAAGGGGGTTTATGCCCGTAATCTCCAGGCTGGGCATGCGGGTTGGAGATCGCAGAATAGAAATACTAGAATAATAGCTATAGAATACTAATCATACAATACTAGTGTATATATATGAAAAGGGTCATGAAGTGTCATGAAGAAAAACCACGACAGGTCTGTATGGAGAGAGATATGGAAGTCATATTAAACAAACAACCTGATAACAGGGAGAGAGGACAAGACGCTCGTAAATCAATTAATTTTGATCGGTACCACGACACCCGCACCACGACTGCGCGGAACGTTGCAGCTGCAATATGAAGATATTGCAATTGCAAGATACATTAAAGAAGAGTACGAGAATAGCTTTCTATTCTCATACTCTCTACTCTCCCTTAATGTAGCTGTCAGCCGGTGGATGCCCTTTCGCGATACTGATCATTGACTGCGCCATGGTCTAATTAGACTTGAATAGCGGTTTTAAATTCTTGCTGTATAAAGTTCCACTATTGGGTATGAGTCTCTTTCCAAGACAAGGGATATGTGATAGACACAGAGTCACATATGTAATATTTTTTTATATAAAAACTTGAGTTTTTTCAATAATAACAGGTATAATGAACAAGATGTGACACCGATTTGTATGAATAAGCTGATATATTGCATAATCATTTACTGTAAACCTAACATAAACTTAAAATATAACCTCCGTTACTAGTGTGTGTATATGAAAAGAGTCATGAAGAGTCATAAAAAAGAGGCACGGCAGGTATGGAGAGAGATATTGGAAACCCGATTTCCTCAGCCTACCAGGTAAAACACCTGGCGTAAAGATTTGTGTAATAAACAAATTTGTAGCTCATACTATGGCCCGATCGCTAAGTTTTTCATATCCTTCGCTTAATCTAAAACCCGAAGGGTCGCGCAGAAAGGATAAGTACCAAAGTGCGTAGGCAGCATCCTGAGTTGAACGACCGTCACTGTTTATAAATACGGTTGCAAAGTTACTTCAGCTATAAACACCTTGGTGTCCGTCAGAATTAATTTGGGATAGTTGAAAAAACGCTGTTATAAAAATAGTTTCATTTCATCATCAGTTTAAATAACTTTTTTAACCATTTATAAACTATCACCACTTTCGTGTACCCAATCGGAAACTGCATAACTAACCATATATTATTATTTCCGACTAAATTAGGACATGTTTAGTTATGTTCCTTAAAATTAAAATTCAAATGTCATTGATCAAAATTGGTTCATAAGAATACTTTTTGTACGTCAAAATGATGCTACCACCGCTTCGGAAGATGCCTCGCTATGGAGAAGAAGCGGCGAAAGAAACTCTTAAAAGCTTAAGTAAGCAGTAGTTATAAAACATAAAATAAGTATGCCCAAATAATTTAATAGACTACTATCTAAAGTCAAATTTATAACCGACATATCACCTTACGCATTGAACCGCAATCAAACGCGAGATCTATTTAAATCCTGTCATTAAATCGAGGACAAAAGAAAACAGCCGACAGCTTATAATCGCTGGCAATCATAGTAACCCACATCCATCTCACCACACCGCAGTGCATATCACCAATCACAAGAATTAACTAAGATCACTAAACAACGACCTATGATCAGAGTCGATCACAATTGCGCCATTTAACTCTTGATGACAGTCGGCTTCGGTCTGCAGCGACGGTGTTAGCATTCCGTGCGCACGCGCAGCGCTCGCCCGCAATGTGGCGCTTGTCATTACGCGGTGTCGTTTCTGTGCTAATGTTTTATAGTATTAGGGCCGGGTTTGATTGTTTGATTGCAAGGGTTATTGTTTACGACCATTACAAGTATGCAATATTTCTTTTGTAGGTCACAGATGAAATTTAATACGTGTGGTATATCAACGGAGGTTTTACTTATGATATGGCTATGATTTCACACCGAAATGTCTATTAAATAGACACCAAATTAAATATGATGTCTTTTTGTGTTTATTATATGCTTCTTACAGTGGATCTGACTGAAATTAATCAATAACGACATCGGACAATTTATTTGCAACTATAAAACTATCTCTGCTTTATTTAATTATCTCTGCTTTCTATGTTTTATAGTAATTTTAGCTTTGCTTATTTAGACAGAGTTATAAGATACAAATAAGTTATGGATTACGAAAGGCGAAAGCAGAATTTTTGAATATATTTATTATTTTGTCGTTAGCTGGCGAGCGGCGGCGGCGGCGGCCGTGGCCTGTTCTGCTACCACTGCCCGCCGAGCCTGCCGCCGCATCAGCACCGCCTACCAACGCTGGAGTATCCCTTTACAGCCTCCCACCCGTGTGAGTATACGGCAATATTATTATTCCTAATCTTAAACTGCCTCGTTGGTCGTGTTGGCTGTAAGTGTGACTGCCGATCGGGAGGTCCCAGGTTCGATTTCCTGGTCGAACACTACAAAATTTTATAATTTAGATATTCTATTAGGGGTTCGGAGTCTGGATATGTGTCCGATGCCTGGCAATATACTCACCACCTATTCCATAGTAGGACATAACCGTAACCAGTGAAACGTGGGAGAGTTCTGCATTCCTGCCTACCTCTTCGGAGATCACAGGCGTGAAGTTACGTTTACGTTTAAAATAATTGAACTATTGATACTTTGTAAATAGCGAAAGTTATATAAGATGCTATATTACCGTGATTCAGTATGCAGTACCTTGATGCAGTATGCTGTACCGTAGTACAGTATGCAGCATCTATGAGTTTCTTTTACAAAATATGTATTGCTCAGTTAGTAACAATACATTAAACTAGGTACTCTTATATTGTACACAGTGAATACTGGTATATACCGTCTACGGTGCATAGTGAATACTGTTATATACCGTCTACCGTTCACAGTTAATACTGGTATATACCGCCTACCGTACACAGTGAATACTGGTATATAGGTAATGGATTAATAGTATATACTGTCATGCAGTATATCGTCAAGTATAACGCTTGTAACAATTAATTGATTAAACTAATATTTATCATCATTTTAATGTATTTCGAGTTTAGAATAAAATATAAGTCTAGAAATATATAAAATTCTAGTATAAAATGATAACTGTCTAGTAATAACGGAATTGAGAACAGCTGCCACCTTAGTGAGAAATGACTTTAAAAGGGTCTCAATAGTAATAAAGTATTTTTATTAGGGATAACTTTCGAGTCATTAAAAACATAATCAGGTTAGAAAGAACTAGAGTTTGTTAGATAATTGAAATATTTATACTAATATTTTTTTATTATTTATAAATGAGTTATGTTTCGTATATTATAGTTTTAAATAATAAGAAGTTAATTTAACATTTTTTATAAGACTAATGATTTGTTAACTTTGGAATGTAACAGTTAATAAATAGAATAAAGTTGTTGGTGAGTAAAATTAGTTTCTTTTGGCTGTTACATCATGCACTGCAGTATTGCTTGACGCAAATGCCAATTCAAGTCAGGGCAAAGTCAACGGTTTTCAAAATTTTAAAGGTTACAATTATGTTACTACATATATTCTTGGTCCAAGGAGTAACATGTCCAATGAAAAACTTGATCACAAATTATTGATTTTGGTTGCTCAGCTAGAGATAATGAGTTTTATTATTATCCAGGATAAATATTGCCATGATGTACATACATACATAAGTGTTTGTTCGGTATCTTGAGGTGGAATCGTTTATATAAATATATAATCTATAAAAAAAAGTAGAAATATATAAATACATATCTGTCAGCTCTCTGATCATCATAGTACAGATTCTGCTTAATTTAGACTTTGCTCACTGCTGGACATAGGCCTCTCCCAATAAGCGCCATCGCGCCCTGTCCTCGGCTTGTATGTAATATTATTCTTAAAACTTCAATTATCTGTACTCTACAAATAATCCAATAACGTCAGCGGGGAACTAAAGACATAACTGCATAGTGGAGAACCTTCGATCAGTTCATCCAGTTGCTCATAGATCGACAAACTCATTTAAGCGAGTTTAGCGGCCACAGTGCCCGCACTAATGCCATTATTGTCAGTTAGACCGTGTCTTGTTTCGATTGCAAACTCGATTCTCAATTCTACGAGCGGATTAGTACCTACTGGAGAAGAGAAGAAGTTTACAATACTTCGATCGATATTCATTTGGGAATTTTTTTCTAAAGGGTTAAATTTAGGCAGAAATTTCGATTTATTGTACTTAGACAATTTTGTCATTTGGACCGTGATTTATTTCGATTACGAAATCGATTTGTAATTCTATCGATCTTATTAGTTTCACTATTATAAGTGAATAATTTCACTTGAGTAAAAGTTTTCAATAGGTACATATTTTGATCGATATATGTATATTTCATCGCGGCCATTTTTTAAGTGTTGGAGTTTGATGGAGAATTTTCATTTAATGAAGACTAAGATTTATAATCATTTAAAAGCAGTGGAACGTGTTTAATGAAGTACTTTTCCCTAAACAAGAGATAAAAAAGTGTACAGATCATGTCTGTTTCCTAAATTCAAATTCCACAGACAAATTTACAGTAACCACATATATTTTTTGGCATGTAAAATAAAAAAAATCGTTAATTAATTTATTTTTACCTTTTTTGTGTCCCATTGATGATAAAAGGCTGAATTCAGATCTTACTAGAACCTCAAATCAGGGAGCCTGGAATTCAAGTGGAAAGTTTAAGCATTACAGATTATATACATTTTAAGAATGATACTAGTATTTATCACACAAATATTTGTCCTGAACGAGTATCGAACCTACAATCCCTTTCTGAGCACTCAGGTTCACTGATCCGTTGATCAACGCAGTCATCGCCTGTTCCTTTTATGGTTTGATTCTAAGTTCATTATAAGAAATTTTAAAATCAATTTTGATAGCACTGAACGATTCTATCGTAATATCTTGGAAATAAAACGAGGACTTCATTAATTCAGTTAATAAGTCCCAGCGGCTGTAATCGCATTATTGGCAGTTGGACCCCGTCTTGTTTCGATTCGTAACTCGATTCTTAGCGATGCTTCGATTCAATTCGATTAATGTAATTTGCGGTTGGTACTTTAGAATTTTGTAAGGATAGTCAATTACGAATATTTTTGTCGTCATAATTTTGAAACTTGCAATATTTAATCTAGAATATACTAATAGTCTGTATTGACTTCATTTTCTGCATTACTCAGCCACGCTTCTTTCTCAAAACGTAATCATTTTTGTCATTGAACTTTTCCTATTAATCTTAAAATACATTTTTTTAAATCTAAAGTTGTTTACTTAAAATAATTCATACATTATATATGTATTATTGCAAGCAATCCAAATGTAACGAGTGTACAGAGAAATGTAAAAGGCTTTGCAATCTCAGCGGCACTCGGCACCTTACCCAATTAGTGTAAAGACTTAAACGGTCGAAATCAGTTTCTTTCGCGTGCCAAAGCTCACGTATGCAAGGGGTGGTAATGTGCTAATGAATAGAAGGCAGGGCGGCGAAGCGGGGTGAGGGTGCAGGGTAGCGGGCTGTGGGCGGGGCTCCCCTGGGATTGGTCGCCGCCGGCGCCATCTATTATTCATAAAATAGTTTTTGAGTCGCGCCGCCGGTCGCTTTAACTCTGTTACATCCAAACTAACTTAATAAGGATCATGTCACTTTAGATTAGTCCCGGCGCACACCGAGTTTTTTCACTAAAACGTACAGCGATCAAAGGACCGTCGTAAACGCGTTAGCGAGCGCCCTTATTTCATTACGTACTAAAATGACAGGCCGGCCGGTACCTACTGGTAATTGCGAAAATGTATTAATTTTTAATATCTATTAACGAATTGCTCTGTGTACTTCGTGGAGCGGAGAAACTTTAAAAAGCTCTGGTCGGCGGCTGGCTAACAAAAAAAGCAGCTTAAGCGATTTATTAAATATGTATGGAGCAATTACCAGCTGTCTGTCGGAGCGCGGCTACAAATTTATTAGTGCGCAATCGTATAGGATTTTGGTTGTGAAAAAATATATAGAAGAATTGACATGCCTAACTAACCTATTACTAATAACAAAATATGTATAAAATTAATCAGACTCTAATGCGGTCGGGTTTTGGATGAAATTAGTAGTGATTCATTTTCTTGAGCGATGATCCAACGATCTCAAACGTAACTGTTATTAAATGAATACTCAGATGAACTACAAGGATCTGGCTAGTTATAAAATGAAAAGATGTGTTATATTAATTTCCAAACCCTAGATAGGTACTCGTATGTTTGTATATACGATCATTTTTACAATCGGTTAGCATTGTGATTAATGAGGTAATCCACAGACGAGTGGCTACTCTGCTGAAAGTCGGTTCCAACACACACGAAATGGAATAACAGCACCTTACAAGTATAAAACCAATTGGCTCACGGTGGAAATAAATACAGTAGTGGGACTGCCCTGGATGAACTGTATACACATCTGTTAACGCATTAACTATTACTAAACTATTATTATTGAACCATTACACCAGGTACCCTTACGAGATGAGCAAATGGCACCGAGGCATAATATAACTATCCTAACAGACTAACAAGTGCCAACCCGCACTTTGCCAGCGTGGCAGACTATGGACTTAACCCTCTCAATATGAGAGGAGACCCGTATTCCAGCAGTGGAATCGGTTGAAAAAAAAAAACAGACCTGAGGTGTCTCTACTACGTTCGTCACTCTCTTCATGAAAGCGCGCCATTTTCAGAGACTTATGATTCCAGCAATAGTTAGTAGGTATCTGACGTATGTGGTCAAGATAGGAAACAAATTTATTTGTATCCGTTTCAGACCGAGCTGTATGTGTAAAATTATAGCAAAGTAGGTAATTAATTTCGTCAATATAGCAAATTTATTTCCCTTGCATCCGTTTTAAACAAGGCACTATGTACAAAAATGTAGTAGTAGAACATATAAAAATAGCGCGGAAGTTTTTCCCGCCTCACTTAAAGCTCGCCCGGACCGACTTCCGGCGGATGCGGAACACTTTTTAATTTCCGCCGTCGGGGATTTTTCTGCCAAGCTGATGAACGCTCAATTATTTATATTCAATTAATGTAAATATTTATCCCTTTTAATCTGCGTTGCCAGTGTTGTCTGGATGGTCAAACGAGAATTTTAGTATAATTTTTTCCTCAGCAAATATAAGATTTCATTTCCGGTGCTTAGTCTTAAGGAATCTTATTTAGATTGGGTTCATACTTTTCTTTTTTTTAAATATTTTCTTATGCCTATGACATACGTATATTATTCATTAATGTATATACTATATTTAATTTTTGATACTCATAATTATTGATACATTAATAGACATAGATAACTCTGTCGGGGTGGTCGTGATCACTGATCGTGCACGCCCTAAAGTTACGCTGGACGGGGCTTAAACGTACTTTAAACTAGCTTTATGATCAAATCATATTAACGATACGTTGAAGTGAGATAACACGGTTACGAGTTTACGCCCAGTTGTTGAAAAGTAGGTAACCTGCAGGCAAAATGGAACAAGTCTTTGTCTGAAAATAATTAATAATTATTTACCAGTCTGTGAAATATGAAAAGTTACATCATGAACCCTTTCATCATACCATTATTGGATACGGGACTCCTTTCACGTTGGTCAAGTGCGGGTTGACAGACCTCAAGCCCTTTAGAGAATAGATGCAGATATAAAAGAATAAAATAGATAGCTGATTCTATACTCACGTAATTGTAAAGATCTTTTTTATTGCAATAAATAATTTTTGATAATTAATGACATATTACATACTCTTTATAAACAACACTTTTAACGTGATCGACATTTTATCAATATCGCATTTACGTCTCATTTCCCAATATTTAACAGACTAGAACTGTCTTCCTACCTTATCAACACTTTTTAGTACTGAACTATAGTTACTATAAAACAATTAGGTTCGTCGAAAGCACGTTTAAGTACCCGGTATGGCGATCGGACGAATTTAATCCAATCTCAAACAAATTAACGGAACATATGTACATATATTGGGTTAATAAAGAGAGTGAGTCGCTATGGCGCAAATTTGTCCAATTAATACACTCCATTAGCCGCCGACGCTGGCTTTGAAGCTGAAAAACTGAAAAAATCTCGTTAATAATTAACTCGTGAGCTTTTTAAACAACCACTCCGAATTGATTTCGGTCTAGAGGCGAGTGATCGACTCACACACGTGGGTACCTGTCTTTTATATACCATTTCATTCAGTTGTACATGTATTAAGTAACTCAAACATTTGGTTCAGATATACACATTGTATAAGGTTTGTTAATGTTATAACACTCAAATACATACATATGGATATACTTATTTTAAAATCTGTTTATTTTTTTATTAGACATATTGGTTAAAGTAATGTTGAATAAAACACCTATATATTAGTGACTGAATTATTCATTAATAAATGATACATTACCAACAACTACTTTTATTAACCAACTAACCAGAATGTTAATCAATATTGTTATCCATTTATTGGTAATTTTTTAAAACTATATGCACAACATA
>DWDT01002263.1:0-14050 GCA_018245595.1 Microceris scylla | reverse complement strand
CCCGTCCTGTGAATCGAATCTAGTACCGCACAATCAGAAGACGAAGCACGAACAAACGAAACTACGAAGCTGTAAAATAAAAATGAAAAGCATTGTAAATGCTATGTAAGTGTAAGAAAACCAAGAAGACAACTTAAAAATAATATTATAAAGAAATTAAAATAAAATGAAACAAAATAAAATAATAATTTGTACTCAAGGAACATGGAGGTATTGATAATATTTATTATATGTATATAGTACTCATGTTCGCCGTTAATGGCATGCGAAAAATAATTTATTACACAATGTTAACTTTATATAATACGTATAAATGTTCGCATTGTACAGATATTCTCGAGTGCAGAGCTGACGGCGCTGTTCACTCTGCACGGTCACTGCGGGCCGATCACCAGCTCGTTCATCGATCATGCCACGCCCACCATAGCCGGCAGCGGCTCGCAGGACGGACTGCTGTGTGTATGGGACCTGCATACCGGTAACCAAATTATTCTTATACATATTTCATTATACAAATATGAGCTTACATAACATGAAGTAAAATCCATAGATTTCTTGCTTTGTGTGCAACCCTGACAATTTAACGCAACTATATTCTTGGGAAATATATAACTCACCCAGGAGAATCTAAATATCTGGCCACAAAAAATTCTTCTCTTTCTTTTAATGCAATAGAATTATATGGCGAACTATATGGGTGTGGGCGCTAATGACCTTACGCTAACGTTTGTTTTTGTGTAAACCAAAAAATTGACTGACATAGTATTTTATTTCAAATTTAAATACTAATAACTTTTTACTATTCGTACACGGTTCAATTGAGATCCTGAGCTATATTTCACTTGCCATCAAGTGAAATTGTAGTTAAACGCACACCTATGACTATAAAATCTGTTAATAGATATGATTAAAAATGCGAGCCATCACTGGACGCCTGTCAAATATGAAACATGGAAATTTCGTCGTACAAGTCAAATGCAGAAAAGAAAAAAATTACGACAGGAACTAAATATGGCATAATGAAAAAATAAAATATTACAAATTTTTACCAGAAAATGATGACTGTTTATTTAATATACATTAATTTCATGAAATACAAAAATAAAAAAACTTATTTCAAACTGCAACAACTGAATTCCTCTAATCAGTGATTTCACACAGTACACGCTATTATGTACATTTATAGCATGGCGACTCGTCGCCACGCCAACAATCAGTTTTACCCGAGGGCGCCTATAAATATTTCATATCAAAAGAAAATTTTCATTATACCTTCCGTTGCGCAATATTATACTACTGGACATAGGCCTCTCCACTGAGCTCGATCTTGAAGTGATGGTACCATTGATCAACTCGATTTTAGTAAGCATATATAAAGAAAATTTAAAAACCCTTAGATAAACAAGATATGATTATATATATAATTTCCAGGAGCGTGTCTATACAGCATGCAAGCTCACGACGGCGCAGTGACGTCACTCACGTACACCGCCTCGTACGTGGTGTCGGCGGGCTCCGATGAACGACTGTGTATATGGGACAGATTTCAAGGGCATATGCTTAACTCCATACACATCGTAAGTATTTTTTTAAAAATACTCAAATCAGTACTGAAAAACGCTCGAAACCAACATGTATTGACAGGAAACATAGTGTAACCTAACCACTATGACTAGAGAACTCGTTCAAGTGCCCATATAAGGTACTACTTTAATAATTCGTTTGTTTATTTATATATACGTCTTTAAAACGGGGCCTTAGTTATTCTGGAAGTCAATCATGCATTTGATGTAACATGGGTATGCACTCCACCCTTCTGTCTTCCCCTTCGTGGAGGTACAGTCGTGATGTTATGTTTAATAACATATGCTTACTATCATAATATAACTATATTTAGGCGATAATTGTGAACAACATTTTTTTTGGAAGAAAGAAAAGTATGTCATTGTAATCGTTTTTAATATTTACACTGAAGAAGAACACCTGTCGAGAGTAAACTGTGAAAGTTACCGAATAGAATTTAGCCGCCGTTGAATATGTATGTTCTATTCAACGGTGACTTTCGCAGTATCAACAGTAATATTGGCGCCAAACTGAATAATTGACAAACAATGCAACATTGTAGTGCTTCGGTAATGTAATATTAATTCATTTCCCCAGGGCTTAAACTACATGAGCAGAATGCTGCCATTAACGCACACGCTGCTTGTTATGGGTGATCGCAGCGGACTCACCGCGTATGATCTAAGTAGTGGGGACATTATAAGACGAGTGTTATTCGGTAAGTTTTGTATTTATTATTATTTGCATCGAATAACCGCTAGATTTGCCGGGCCGCGGTCTCCACTCCAGACCTCGTTTATTCCAATGGTTTTCAGTTCTTCGGCCTAAATTGATAATACGTATATGCTAAATTGGGCACGTTGCATTCTATTGAAGTTTCTATTTATCAATCTTATTAATAAAGGCTTTATTATTTGTGTTTTAGTATCTGTTTTTTTTTTTCATTTTCGCCAGTAAAGGGAACGTCACAAAGCCTAATAGATCCAGTGTACATATTAAGCATTTCAGAATTAGTAAACAAATATTTTGGAAAGTTATGAGGTTATTTAATTTTATATAACATTGATTTTCAGGACAAAGCGACGGCTGCATCTTCGTACGACAGATACTGCCACTGAAGGACGCGATAGTGTGTGACTACGCGAACCAGCTGCGAATTGTGCGCTTCCCGCTGGTCTCTCGGCTGGACTTGAAGAGTGACTAGAGAGCACGTCAGCGGTATCGCTATGTTGTCCAATAACAATTCAGTGACCTCTCTTCATACATCCGGAGTCACTGCAACGATAGACTTCAATAGTGTCTTAACATTCAACTGACTGTGAACTCATTTTCGAACTCTGTACTTATCCGCATTGCGTCAAACGTTGATTCTATTAAAATTAGTATCTATCACTAAATATCGTTACGCAAAATTAACTTACTATTCTTGTGGGCATATTGCCAATTGTATTAATTTATTAGGTATAAGGGTCTAACATTGTTAATCCTGTTGAAGTGACACAGAGTGAAAATTATACAGATGTCTATATATAATTATATTTTTCTTAGTGATGGAATCTAGTCTGAGCTAAAAATGACATCAACAAAGGAGTATTAGCGGAAATAATAAGAAAACAAATAAATCCAAACAGTTATGGTAGTATAAAAATACTTATGATATTGTGTTGTGAGCTATACCTCTAGATTGTATTACCTAGTCTCAGCAGCTGATAGTTTTCTTTCATTACTTATTTATTCTGAATAGAAATGTATACACAAAGGTATTGAAATAGTATATATAAGGTATTGAGGATAGTCAGTAATCTTCGGTTCTAAATAAAGTTCCCTGAATATAGCCGATGGTTATATTCAGGGGGTAATAGTGATATTTTATAAGTGAATGTATTATATGCAATTGAGTTACTTAAGTTATTAACATTTATTGCATTCAAGCATAATAACTATACCTACTTGTTGTGTCTTGTGAAATATAATGAAATTGTATTTTGCTATGCAACTATTGCAAAATACACTGTACATAAAATTTATGTTGAGCATAAATGTGTCAGTGCTAAAAGCTTTGCTTCTAAGTTATTGTAACGCGCGATAACCGCAGCATTTAGATTAACTTTTGTAAGTCCAAGTGAACTTTACTTTTGGCCTATTTAAAATGTACTGAAGTACATACATATAATATAAAATATAATAAACTCTGGGATGTCTCTTCGACAATATATTTACAAGAATAACAGTAGGACTGATTTCTTGAGTCCAAATAAAGATGGTCTGATTTTCTATAAGTGTATATCCGTACTAAAGAGATCAAAATAATAACTGTATATTGAATAGCAAAACTACAAGGTACACAAAGATACTTTGGCTTATTAATGTCAATTTAATTAATGTTAGTTAATTTATTCAAAGTAATACTGTGGTACAACATATGATTGCACTCATAAAAAACCAGAACAATTTTGATAATAGATTTTGTTTATTTATATTACATTACAGTTATTTATTTCAATACTGTGACATTAGGTGAATATGTATTGTAGCAAGCTAGTGTGATGATTGACTTATCTTCTGTAACAACAAATAAAGGAAATATTTACCAACAACGCTATTTTACCAGATAAATATTATTTAGTGTTTTTAAAATGTTGTTGGTAAGTAATATAAATGTCAATTAGAAAAATAAATTTACAATATCCCATACAAGTTTCGGATGTACTGTCGTTGGGAGTAATAGTGAACTACAAAATTGATATCTATAAATTACGTTACTCTGCAATTACTACTAGTTCTAAATAATTCTTTATTCAGCTGTTCAGATGAGATGATCGTGGATTATAATGGAAACTTAAAAATTGAGAAATTAATATTTTTGTATTCAATGCTATAGAACATATTGATACATCGCGTGTATGAAATGTGTATTTATTGTGTGTATATGCGCCTTGTGTATGATAATTTTAAAGAAAACGAACATTTGAACACATCACATAGCCTTTAATATTTCATAGTATTTTTTTGGTAATATCTACATTTTGTGTGTTTCATACATTTTATTAATAATTTATATGTTATATATTTATAAATACTGTAAACAAGTGACAATACTCGATAATGACCCTAAACTTTTAAAAATATTATTCACCGATAAGATAAAAACGTCACTATCGTATTCATTTTTAGAAATGTGCGTAACTGTCATTTATATCATAAACAAAACTGATTTTTTCTTGATTAGTATGTCATTTAAAATGCAATTCAGGCCGAAATTCAACCACCTTTAAAAGAAGTTATCGCTGGCTGGAAATTATTCTTAGTTACATTTAAAAAATTATTAATTACATATAAGGAGTGTATATCAACTTTAACCAGAGGTTGTTGTTGTTGTTGTTGTAGTTGTTGAACAATTACGTAACTTCACGCAGGTAATCCCCGAAGAGGTAGGCAGAGGAATGCAGAACACTCCCATGTTTCACCAGTTACGTTAAGTCCCATGGAATAGGTTCACCAGTTAAGTTAAGTCCCATGGAATAGGTGGTGAGCCTATTGCCATACACCGGGCACATATTATTTTGAACAATTATGTTTTCTTTAAAAAAAAATTTAAAAGAATTTAAAGTTCTTTAAAATGGAGTATTAATTGAATGAGCATTTAAAATATTTACTCTACATTTATACTTGTATATGTGCATACTTAAAACTTTAATTTCAACACTATAATGTCCCTTATGACATCAATATTTTTGTTGTGCTTGAAATAATTTACTGCTGTTTCGGCTTTTGCATTCATCCCTGATGAAAAAAATTGTGAGATAGTGGTATACAAGTTTCATTTTCTAAAATAATTAAATGTATAACCTGTTGTGATTAAATACACATTCAAATGTTATTACATATTCAATATGTCAAGATAATTATATTGCCTTAGTACATCATAGATGAAATGGCTTAATGGCTTGGTCTAGGTTGGTTAATTGGCCTATAATAAAAAAAAAAAAACAGTTTGTAATATTGAAGTCTGTGAGGTTTTTATCAGTTCATCAAGGGTATGATCATGTACATCACACAATATTTACATGTAGCGCAAATGAGACTGGGAATATTACTTATTTGTAATAAAGCTGAAGTGATCTGTTATAATGTGAAGACATTTTATTTGGCTAAAAATTATTCCTTCACAACTCATCTTGGTTTATTTACGTTTTTTGTATCACATGCGTTCAATTAATACTTGTTTTTATGGTGGTATAAACATGATACTTATTCCATAATACAATATGATATTTTACTGTTAGGTACATCTCTTCGCAATCCTATTGGCTGTAATATTTAATATATTATGACTGTGCATAAACCATGTATGCTGCATGCATGGTTTATGTTATGCACCTTTAAGTATAAGTGCTATTTATATGTGTCGTGTGTCTTTTATCAGTAATGATATTACTTAGTTAGTATTTTTTAGGTTAGTATGTATTATATATATGTCTGTGATTATTATCTATGTAATTATTGAACTTATAAGTAGAATGTAACATGGATATGGATTTAGTTGTTACACTAAATGGAAGTGGAGTTTTATAATATCATTAATAAAAAATCAATTATTTACATGAAATACATACAATTGGCATTTTATATAGGAGAAATAAGTATTTGGATGTTCTTATGTCTTTTTATGTATACTAATTATTTATTAATCATATATATTATGAGTGTTTTTTTTTATATTATTAGGTTTATGGCTTTAATAGTATTGTATTTTAGTGTTGGTAACCTTTACTTTAAAGTATATTATTTATTTATGTCCAATTATGTTGTATGGAAATCAATAATCAATTCATATCTTACAAATATGAAAATTTTAGTAAATGTTTTGTTATGATTTCTTGTAGTCTCATTTATGTCACTCATTGTGTACTATTTGTTGAGTATTACTGGTTCTATACTATACTTTACTACCTAACATAATATAATATAGTACAAGAATGTTAATTCCCCTTCAATTGAGTGGTTGTATGTGACTATTGTTCAAGAGGTCTTGAGTTTGATCCCTGTTGTTGGATTTTTTTAACTTAAAATTCTCATGAAAGTCTAGGAATCTGGATCTGTGCTTTGTGTAACATGTATCATATCACAGGTAAATTGTGGGAGTAATTGTATCCTTCTTATAGGTGGAATTAAATAATTGTGTCTGTCAGCACTGTCCCTCATCCTATTCTTTTTCTGATAACTGAATCATTATGGTAAGTATTTTCATATGCTCCCTTTCAGGGAAAACACTGCTATTACACTACTTTATTACTAAATGCTAGACTTTCATCAGAAATTGTTTATTGTCACAAGTATCATTAATTGTTAATCTTAGAAAACTAAAGTGCCGGGTTCAAATCCACGGCGCGTATCTCTTTATACAAAAGTGCGTATTAAATTTAAATATCACTTGCTAACGGTAACGGAAAATATCGTGAGGAAACCTGTACACTAGAATTTATAAAAAAAATTCTAAGGTGTGTGAAGTCTGCCAGCATGCACTTGGCCAGCCGGATGGACTATGGCTTTAACCTTTAATCCTCTCAATACAAGAGGAGACCCATATTCCAACAATGTAATTATAATGGTTCTATTATTATTATATTATATAAAATTATAGCAGTTCATAGAAAAGTCTTAACATAGCTATTATAATATTATCCTATGACACTATAACATACTCACATTTAGCGTATTTTAAATACAATGCCTGAAGATTTTTGAGTATTGTAGAAATAAATAGACGATAATTGTGTTTGTGATGATTACAGAGACGTTCTGTTACATCCTTAGACTATGCAACCCTGCTGACAGAGTTGTTGTATCTGCAGTGGGAACCAATAGCGACTAACATTTCAGTCAGTCATACCTCAGTTTGCTCTTACCTTTAGTCGGGAACGGTTGCCAAAAGATAAATTCATAAATATTGTTCTATTTCCTATATTAAAATCTAGTGTTTAAAAATAGTTTTGTTTTAAAAGCTTTCCTTCCAAATCCTTAAAACAGTTCGTAACTTATCTGTGGTACCTTACAGCAATGTGAGCTGTCATCGAGTTGAAGTTTATGTGTTATAACAAACTTCCAGACTCCTATAATTTACATTCACTTTAAAGATACCTATATTACTAAGCGTACCGTGGTTATGCAATTGTGGTGTTAATTTATAAAACTTTATCTTTTTTAAATTGTTTTATTAACCAAAATATTTCTTAAATATGGCAGAGTGAGTACAAACTTCTCATAAAATATTGTAATTTCATATTTATAGAGGTAAAATACCTTTTTAATTTATAAAACTAAGCGTGACTGTGGTTTTTTCTGTAGTTTTCCGCCAAATGCGCTTGCACATTGATTTTTTCGAAAACAAGTTTATTGCCAAGTTTGCAAATTAAAGTATATAGACAATTTTAAATAACTAAACATAATTCAATAAAATATATTGAAGATTATTTTGTATGCATTTTTTGTTATTTACAATTTTTTGTGGCCTAAGTTGTCATAGAATTATTTCTCAAAATTAATTTGAAAGAAATAGATAAGTGTTGAAGAACAAAAATTGTTACTACTTCACATACTTAATATGTTATTAATTTTGAAAAGGTTAACCAAAAAACAATCATGATTATACTTGTACTTTATTATTTTAGATCTAGCTGCTATCAAACCTTATATCAACCAATATTTTGACCAATTAATACTTCTTAGTATGCATAAAACATAAGATATAACATTGCTGAATGTAATGTAACATAATATAATATGTAGTAAATACACTGCCAAGAGTTTTATTTTTATTACATTAATATGTCATAACTACTTGTGTGTCAAATCACTATATATTTTTTTGTACATTTAGAAATGTACAAACAAGTGCAAAAAGCTAAACACCTTGACTGTCTTATTTATTTGACCATGCACACAACCAGAGGGCAAGGTTATTTGAAGGTGACTTTGTTACTCAGTCATTCATATAGTCTAGGATATTGCTTGGTTTGAATGTTTTTAATTTATCTATTTCAGTTTTTACAGCATATTTTTATTATAACTCTAATAGTACATAAAATGTTATATAAATGAAGTACATAATTTTAACACTATTACAAATATTGTACATTCATAGCAAATTATTTTTTATTACTAATTTGGCATAGCTGTTTTTTAATAATAATTCACAAAAGACTGGAACGGAAAATAAAATACATGCTTATTATAATAATAATTAATATTATAGTACTACCACTTCTTGCTATTCTCTGCCTTTCTAGTAAGGACTAGGTAGGCAGAGAACACAAAGATTTGTCTTAAGTGGGACAAAGTGTTTTTAATTATTCATTCTGTATTCTAGGCCTAAAGCAGACATTGCACTTATTGGTTTGGCAGTTATGGGCCAAAATTTAATTCTTAACATGGATTCAAAAGGCTTTATTGTGTGTGCTTTCAACAGAACAGTTGAGAAGGTAATTGTTGCATACATTTTATATTGAGTATCATAACCAGAAAGTGATACTATCTAAGTAAATGTATAATAATTGTTTATGACTTACCTAATTCATTATTTAATTAATTATACATTGCTGAACTGGTCAACCTTATGTTATATTTGTAACTAATAATGTAAGTAATGTAATTAATTCAAAAAGGATAAACACTAGTGAATTTATATGTCCCTCCAGGTGGATCAATTCCTTGCCAATGAGGCTAAAGGAACAAAAATTATTGGAGCAAAGTCCTTATCTGATATGGTTGCATGTTTAAAAAAGCCTAGGAAAGTTATGTTGCTGGTTAAAGGTATTTGTTACTTATATTACTTGCATATTGCACTTTCATCTCCTATCTATAATTTTAATGGGTAATTTTATTAAAATGGTCATTACATTGGCATATGAATGGTTTTGGAATGTGTTCTATTTTTATCAAGTACTGATTTGTAATGAAAATCTTTAAATGAATTCAATATTTAGGTAGTCAATGTCAAGTACAATCTATTGTATGATAATAATGGTACTATGTTATAATTAAAATCAGTTACTGATTTAATTTATAATTTGTGCATAAACATTGCTTATTATGTTTATATAAATAATTGTGTATTAGAATTAGTAATGTCAAAAAATAGTGAAATTAAAGTGCTATTGTCACAATATTAAAAATAACATTGAATATATTAAAATCTTATGGTTGTACAGTTTCTAACTTTCAGTTCATTAATATTCCAGTTTATCATTAAACTTTTCTCCTTAAAAGCAAATATTGCCAATGTCATGTATACCTTTACTAGAATCAATGTTATCACAAAATAAGAAATGTTCTATACATAAAGATTATATTGTCAGTGATAAGATTTTACTGATAGTTTCTTTTAATCAGCCAATGTTATAAAATGTTCAGCAAGTTATGATGTCTGTAATTTGTTACCAAGATTTTATTAGTCAATGTGACAGCTTGCTTTGCAATTATTGTGTTACAACCAGACATTGAGTGAGGCAACTAACTGGTTATTCCTGTATGTTGATTTGTAATGCAAGTAAAAGTTATTCTAGTAACACTGGTACACATGTGACTTACATCTAAACCATTATGTTGCAGCTGGATCAGCGGTTGATGAATTTGTCAAGAAGCTGATTCCTCTCTTGGAGAAAGGTGACATTATTATTGATGGTGGCAATTCACAATATCTGGATACTCAACGGTGGTGCAAGGAATTGGAACCCACTGGAATCCACTATATTGGCATGGGTGTAAGAAATTACTTACATACAAATCTAAGAAAATGTGCTCAATGGCTATAGATAGGTTGCATATTTACAAAGCTTGTTATAAATGTCAATTTTGACATTACTTATTGAATAAATAACTGTGTAAAGTCAATATAGCTTCGAAATATATTTGTAAGCAGCCAAGTAACAGTTTTGTCGATATTATTCATATTTTACATCAAACTTTTGTTTGAGATTAATTTTTTTATTCATAGGTAAGTGGAGGTGAAGATGGTGCAAGATATGGACCTTCCTTAATGCCTGGTGGTCACGCTGCAGCATGGCCGCACGTCAAACCGATTTTCCAGGTGCACATACATTCTGTGATATCACCTGTCAATTTCTTAGATTTTACAAATTACAAAATGTGTTTGCATAAAAATTATATGTACAATATAAAGTTTGTTATACTATAAACAAGCATAACAATGTCTTATTTGGAGACTAGTGACAATTTCTTTATTATTTCCTCACATCTCATTTTATTTAAACATTAGCCACATTGATGTTGTAATAACAAACAGGAAAACATTATAGTTAATATTATCACCAACCAGTTAGTTACTTCATGATGCCATTTAATGCTTAAAGCCATTTGTTAATTTAATATGTTTGCCAACTATTAGACAAAGTATTTTTTGTTGTTATTGGTTTAGTAATTTTCGGTACAAATAAGAATATTGATAGAATGAAAGAGATACTTCAAAAGGCTTAGATAAGTCATAAAAGTTTCAATGTATGTTTCATAGATGGATCATGTGAGATTTCAGTGTCATTTAAAGTTGGGTGCACATATTTTTATGAATACATCTATATTTGACAGAAGACAGTCTAAACTCTAAATGCCCTTTACCATATTTACAACAGTGAAAATATTGTACATAATATACTGTTACAGGCAATAAGTGCTAAAGCTGATGGAGAACCGTGCTGTGACTGGGTGGGTGAGGATGGTGCAGGCCATTTTGTCAAAATGGTTCATAATGGCATTGAATATGGAGACATGCAACTAATCTGTGAGGCCTATCATCTCATGAAGGATGTGGTGGGTGAGTATCATATAGGAGGTGCTTAGTCATTGGTCACCAGTAGCAGTAAATTTTCACTAGTATTTGTGTTGTTTAGAGAAAGTTTAAAAGCAATATGATACAAATAATGTTAAGTTACTGTTTGGGTAACAGTCATTGAAACCCTACAGAAGGCTTATAAAATCCTTAAAAATGTCCAAAAGAAGAGCTGACTACTAATCAGTTTCTCCATCAATCTACACTGGAACCTAGTGGTGGAGTATTCTCCAAGAATCCTTTGGTTGCTGGAGATATCCATGCCCAATAGTGCAATAATATACGTACTGTGTTCCATCATCAACAGCCTATTCCCATCCACTGCTGGACATAGGTCTCTCTAATGGCACACCACTGAGCTTGATCTTCAGCTCTTTGCATTCAACCACTGCCAGCCGCCTTGTGTATATTGTCACTCCACCTAGCTGTAATTACTATTATATCCATAAATAAGTCTTGTCTCTTTGTGAAATGAAAGAAGTTTTAAATAACATTTTGAAACTTAATGAGTACCTTTGAGATATACATATGTGTGTATATTTTTTGTGTCCTCTAATTTTATATATATTATATACACAATAAGTGTTGACAATTTTTATTTATACATATATATTTTTATATAGTATAGTTGATGTTATTATTGGAGCAATACGAAATTTAATTAAGAAACATTATGTTGAATTCATCTTTGTGTATAAAAACTTGTATTTTTATGCAATAATCCTAACTATGGACCTGGACATATAATTAAAGAAATGTCTATCATGTTATAGGTATCAATATTATCAGTAACATTTTTCTTTACGATTAACACATTACAGAAATTCGTACACAATGTCATACACAATGTCATACACAATGTCATACACAATGTCATACACAATGTCATACACAATGTCATACACATGTCAATATGTATGATTACATTGCATTTAAAATCGTTAAGAGAAGTATGACTCACCAAATTAATGCATGATATTGTTAAGTGAGGGATAAAATAAGCAGCTTTTTATTTTATTTAATGATTTAATAATAATTTTGCTGTTATAAAGATACTTAGTTTGATACAAAAATATTAATGACACCATTAAGAGATATTAGATGTAAGTTACTTTTAAATTAGATACATGATTATCGCCATTAACAAATGGAACCACCACCTAATACTTTTATGATACCATTAACAAATATAAACAAACTGTTTTTTATCTTTTATTATTCAAATCTCACCTTATTTTATTTCAAGTGCTACAAAACTTTCCATATAGTACTTGTGTAATCCATAATTATCCATAAAATCACTAATTATTATAAATACCAAATTTTCTTTGGATTGTGAGTTTTTAATAATTCTCTTATAGGTATGGAACAGGATGAAATGGCCAAAGTGTTCGATGAATGGAATAAAGGTGAACTGGACTCTTTCCTCATTGAAATAACTAGAGATATAATGAAGTTTAAGGATGCAGATGGTAAGAACCTCTCCATCTTGTTAATATTAAGTAGTTTTTTATGATGAATAATCTTATTTCAAACAATCATTGATTTTTTCTTTTCATTTGGTTGGCACACTTTCATGAAACATCTTTTAAATGTTGATATAGCTACTCTAACATCTATTTAATAATTACTAACTGTGACTAACTGTATATTTATCATAGGTAATTATCTGCTGCCGAAAATTCGTGATGCAGCAGGACAGAAGGGCACAGGTAAATGGACTGGTATCAGTGCCTTGGAATATGGAGTGCCGGTCACACTAATAGGCGAGGCTGTGTTCGCGCGCTGTCTGTCTGCCTTGAAAGGTAATATACATTTTTTACATTATATTTGCTGTATACAATTACTGACCTTTAATGTTTTCTTACTCCGAAAGAAGGCCAGTTTGTTGCCGATTTTTTCGAGTGAATCTCAAATATTGTTTAATATTGCAATCATATATTTATTATTCTTTAATATTGACAAAGTGGATGATACTATATTTTCGATATAAATTTCTAGACGAACGAGTTATAGCCAGTCAGACTCTATCAGGGCCAACAACTGGGTTTACTGGTGACAAGGCAGATTTTATTCTGCAGCTACGCAAGGCACTGTACGCCAGCAAACTCATTTCGTACGCTCAGGGTTTCATGCTGTTGAGAGAAGCTGCCAAGGTGTTTATTATTTCCATCATTAATAGTTAATGGCATGTCTATTCAAAGAACTCTCATTTTAGTCAAATATGCTTTATGGTCATTATTTCATTTATCTAATAATTGTCACATTAATGTCTTACTTTTAGAAACCGTACATACATTCCGTGTGTGAAGTTGTACTTACTCTGTGATCCCCAAACTGTATGCCCAGTGTGGGGATCATGGGCAAACCACCTGTTTTGGGAAGTCTGTCCAAATTGGAGTGAGACAATCCATTGATGATGATTAATTAATAATATGTCTTTGGATAATTATACTAACTCTGCATTGTTTTTAATTGATTTCATTTCTGTTCTTAGGTCAACAAATGGAATCTTAACTATGGCAGTATTGCACTGATGTGGCGTGGAGGCTGCATCATTAGAAGTGTTTTCTTAGGAAACATTAAGGTTAATTATCTATATATGTAACGTAACTTCACGCCTGTAATCCCCGAAGAGATAGG
>DWDT01002262.1:0-14053 GCA_018245595.1 Microceris scylla | reverse complement strand
TTCCACTGTGTCCTCTCTCTAAATGAAAAGTTTTAATGGCATCGATTGCCACGTTGGACGCAGGACGGATTGATATACCTTGTAGAGTTAAGAGAACATTTTTTAAGCATCTCAAAAGTTGGTAGGCCTCTTTACTATATTTTTATTCATCTCTATTAGTTTGACCCCTTCATAATGTTTTAGCTCAAATTCATTCTGAACATCGACTCTTTTTATTATAGTCACATCTTCAAACTATGTAATCGTTATGAACACCTCAATTAACGTAATTGTTACAATTAATGTCATAAATTGTGCTTATATGCATTATTATAAATAGAGTAGGGAAGACATACGGCCGCCTGTAAATGGCAACATCGGGCGGTTAGAAAGAGAGATACGATCGCGATACCCTACTTATCTCTCTCTCTCTTTCTTACTACTGACGCATGGCTCTAGCGCTACCTGTGCGCGCGCGAGTAGAACGAGACAGAAACATAGGTAGCCTGATTTGCTTGCTCTTTTTTTCGAGGGACACATTTAAGGTTGGTTCCCCTACTCTATATATACATAATATCTCTATGCACATTTCTCATTGATGACATACTTGATGATGCTGTAAGATCATATTAAACGTGTGTTGCAGAACGCAGAGCTGGCTATTTGCGATCTCACGATAACAGCAGAGCGCAACGCCGTTATCGACTTCTCGATACCGTTCATGTCCCTCGGGATCAGTATACTGATGAAGGAGCCCGCTCCGCTGCCGCCGGACATGTTTTCGTTTATACAGCCCCTGTCTTTAGACGTGTGGCTGTACTTAGCGACTACTTATATTATAGTATCCTTTGTGATACTTATATGTGCAAGGTAATATAACCTCGTCTGCTGTAATTTGCTGTTTCCCTGTCAATATGAACGTTAAATACAAGTTGTGGTGATTGTAGGATGAGTCAAGCGGACTGGGTCAATCCTCATCCATGTAACCAAAATCCCGAAAACTTGCAGAATATTTGGAGTCTCTACAACTGCATGTGGTTGACAATGGGTGCCATTATGACCCAGGGTTGTGATATTTTGCCTCGGTGAGTTTATGAAATGATTTATGAAACAAATGTGCATTCTTAGTACGAAGTTTTGATTTGTTTGATTTTAAAACAATTCCAGCGCGGCCGGCTCGCGCTGGGTGACGGGCATGTGGTGGTTTTTTGCCCTCATCATCACAGCTTCGTACACCGCCAACATGTCCACTTTCCTCAGCAACAGTCGTCGGAGTAACGAAATCAGCGACGTCAAAGCATTATCCGAACAAAATAAAGTATCGTACGGAGTCGTGTACAACGCGTCTACATATAAGTTTTTCGAGGTACGTACGCAAAATACAATTCCTTGGTATTACGGATTGATTCATGTGTGTTTCTTAAGCATTTATTCGTAGATGTCATAATAAATAATTGGTACCTCAAAGGTAATCATATTTGAAAAGACAGTCACAGATTGCATTCCGAGTAATACACATTTTTACAAAAACTGCCTATTTTAAAAATAATATCACTTGCTGTAATGGTCAAAGAAAACATCGTGAGGAGGCCTACACACTTTAAAGTTGTTCATGATATTTGTAAGATTTGTGCAGTTTGCCACACCGCAATTGGCCAGCTTTAACCCTTTTCATTCTGAAAGGACACCCGTCTCTAATAGGGGAACGATAAAGATGTGGTTGACAATTATAATGATGACCTAAAAATGTGCTCTTCGTACAAGACACTACTTTTTAGTGCATTACTTTGTTATGTGTCAGTGGGCGGCGACGAACTGATAAAGACGATCTACTTTGAAAGAAGCAATCAAAACTCGTTTTCAAATTATTTTTATAATTTCAGCAATCGAACGACTCCGTTTATCAGAAAATCTGGAACGTTATGAAAACGGCCAAGCCGTCCGCCTTCATGAACAACAACATCGAGGGCATGAACCGGGTGCTGCGGAGCAAGCAGGGCAACTATGCGTTCTTTATGGAGTCCACCGCCATTGAGTACTACAAGCAGCGGAACTGTTCTCTGAAGATGGTCGGACCCACGCTGGACTCTAAGGACTACGGTATCGCGATGCCTAAAAGTAAAAACTGTTTAAATATATATTATTTTGATGTATTATGTATAAGAAAAGTAGTGATAGCCTAGTGGTTAAGAATTCGGCCTCTCACTCCGGGGTGCTGGGTTCAAATTTATGGCGCGCACCTCTTTATAAAAGTGCGTTTTTAAATTTAAATATCACTTGCTAACCGTGAAGGAAAATATCGCGAGGAAACCTACACAGCTTTGAATTAATAAAATAAAGAACTAAACTGTGTAAAGTCTGCCAACTCGCACATGGCCAGCGGCAGACTATGACCTTAATCCTCTTAATGTGAGAGGAGACCCATATTCCAACAGTAGAATAATAAATAGGTCAATTATTTTTATTATTTTTATTACGTATATCGTTAATTACTAATATGCTTTGCCCACATCACATGTGCGTTCTGTAAAGTTAACTAAGGAGCTGTTTGGAAACTTTAAACTGATTTTATTATCTCACATGGAACAGTGTCGAGAGCGTGTAGATTTCAAGGTTTTATTACAGATATTGATATATAGAAACGCTTTGTTACAGATTCTCCTCATAAGACACAGGTAGATAACGCTATAATAGCGCTACAGGAGTCGGGACGCCTATTAGAGTTGAAAACGAAATGGTGGGAGAAGGAAGACAACAAAGAAGATTGTAAGGTGACAGATGTGACTGTTGTGTTAGTTAAATGATTACTATTGGAGGTACAGCACACGGGATATTTTAAAACAGTTAGGGCTTTGTGTCATGAACATGACTTGATGTTCGTTAACGAAAGAACTGATTTTTATAAAATTATATTATAATACCTCTGCCTGACTGCCTCGTTGGTCGAGTGATTGCATGCGCGACTGCCGATCGGGAAGTCCTGGGTTCAAATTCCGGGTCGGATACTATTAGATTTTTCTAATTTAGAATTTCTAATAGTGACTGGGAGTCTAGATCTGTGCTCGGTGTATGGAAATAGGCTCAGCATCTATTCTAAGGGGATGTACACGTAACTGGTGAATCGTAGAAGTGTACTACTCCTCTGCCTACCTCTTCGGGGATTACAGACGTGATGTTACGGTTTTATGTATTAATAAATACATTATATAAATAAATTTGTGTACTGCGAGTAAACCTGTCATAATCACGGGTCGCTTTTAACCACCAGTTGTACTATAAATAATAAAACGCCGATCTCTGTCGTAAATTACTCGTTGTTACTACTCCAGAAAAGCAGACGTGGTTCAGTTAGCTTTAATAAGAAGAGTACAGTCGTATGTTTATTTTATATTAAATATTGTAAATATTGGTTTGAATCTATAGATAAAACCGTACTCTTAAACTTTCGCGTAATACGACTTGTTAAGGAACATTCCAGAAGAGGTTCGAAGAAGTTTATTAATAATAACATAATAATAATAGTATTGCTAATTCTTTATTTAAATACAATAGAATGGTTAAGGTAAGGATCATCAGTTGTTTAAACTGGACGAGAAGCCTATGATCAACTACTGACCTGTCAAGTAATTAATTAAATCTTAACTAATGGCTTAAATCGATAAATTGTGTAAGGTAATATGCAGTAATTTACAAAGTTTGTATTGCATTAAAAATATTAAAAATAAAAAAAAAATTAATATACAGGTTACAGAGACGCAAAGAGAGAAAGTTCGAGGTGGCGGAGAGCTTTTCACTTACATAAGTGACGAAAATTACCAAATAAAAACACTCTAAATGTCCCTTTTGAATTATACTCGCGTTTGAAGTAGTGACGGGTTAAAATAAATTCGTTCCTAACGGGGGTTCCCTCACTACACAGGTATTTCTATTTTTTCACCATTTAAAAAAAAATTATGTAATTGTAAATTTTTCATTTTTCAGAAATCAGAATCGGAAGAAAATGATAGCGGTTTACAGATGAAAAATACCAGTGGAATATTTTTGGTACTCATAGTGGGTGGAGTATTGGGCTTCTTTGTGGCAGTTATCGATTTCCTGTTGCATGCACGTCAAATATGCGTTAAAGAAAAGGTATGCTATCACTATAATTATGATAATTTTATACTAATGAGAAATAAATTAAATTCGGAATATAAATTTGTATCATCGCAATATTTTTTCACTCTTCAAATGAGTTTAAAAGAGACTATAATAAATTATAAATTAGAATTTTTTAATTTAGGCTTGCGAAATGCCACATTCATTTTATTTGTGAGGCGTATTTTATTTCTAAACGAAATCATTTTTAACGAAGCTTGTTTTAACAGGTAAGAAAACGTGAGGAAATTCTAAGAATGAAAATTTGCAAAGCGGCATTGTGTTATATGTAAGCTTTAATTGGAAACGTTCTGAAAGTTGGCAACTTTCCTAAATTGATAAAAGCGGCTCCTGTTATTTCACGGCTGTTATGTACCCCGAATAAGCTCTTTCATACTAGTGATTTGCGAACAATGTGTTCGGGTGAGGAGGAACATTGCGTGAGCAGAATTTTTAAGATCTTTGTTGTTTGTTGTTCTATTTTTGTCACATTTATGTTTCGAACTGGTAAATTGTCTCCTTATAAAGCTATATATGTCGCCGCTATTGTGTTTACATGACAAAAGGGATTTCATAGGATTTTTGTAACACAATAATATACGTGCAACGCGTTCCGCTAGGTTTAAGTGTAAAATTATATTAATTATTTTCTGCCAAAAATATTGAAAAATCGCCAGTATGAAAGTTTGGTAACACGAGTTAGGTGATGGTTACAAAATGTCGCGGTTCTTGAAAAGGGTATATTTTTAATTGGCGCCTTGCACTTACAGTTACTTGAGACGACTAAAGTTTTGTTCGTACACGTCCTTATCCGACAGTTCCTGACACACGACTCTAAAAACAAAAGCTTGCATGTTGTGTCGAAACGTTATGGCAGTCTCGAAATGTAGGAAGGGTTTATTTAATGTATGTGTATATAAGTCCGTATTTAGGATTTGGATAGATACATTTTATAGAGACATAGGTTTATAATAAGAGACACGAACTTTTTTTGATCGGGGCCGGAAGAAGTTTATTAAGCTCATGGTGACCACTAATATCAAGTATGTCGATCGAACAATGATATAGAATTTGTAGTGATAATTAGGTTCTGAAATAAATTATGCGTCTATACTTACTATGAGATCCTAACCTGACTGAATATCTGCTTACACTTTCTGAGAAAATATAAGTTGTGTTGCTTTATGACAGAAATGTCGAGTTTCTACAGTGTTTGTCGAATAACTCTCAAACGCTCCTGGGGTGTTCTGCCGTCCGTGTTTCCGGTCTCATATGTCATAAGACTTCCCAAAACTAGGGTGAATAGGTTTTTCCTGCATGATTAAATTATCTATACAGTTATATAAATCTGTAGGCTGTTGGTTGTTAAATATTATATTTATAAGTTACTGATAAAAATCTATATTTTTTTAGATTTTTGGTCTGTCCCTCTGTTTGTCCTTCAATAATTCAAGAATCACTTCATCGATCTCGGTGAAAATCATCATATTTAGATAGAACATCTGACCGCCCATTGTCACTTCAACTTGCTAATTTTGAGAGCTGTGTCGGTGATCTTGGTTCGTAACCACATCTTTACCACGTGTTGGTAGAAGCAACCACCGCTAGCCATCTTCCGTGGCTACAAGAAGATAGGTTTTAAAGTGTTGTGAAACAAGCGCGTGGCGACAGGTGCGGTTCGTGGAGGCGCTGGCGAGCGAGTGGCGCGCGTCGCTGGACCCGCGCGCGCTGCACAAGCCGGCCGCGCCGCCGCGCTCCGCGGCCCCCTCCACCGCCTCGCCCTCGCCGCTGCGCGAGCGTTCCCGCTCGCGCGCCGTGTCCGTGCTGCGCGCCGCCTCCTCCTTCATCAACTTCGATGAGATTTATTAGTTTTTTAACTTTTTATTAAAGTTGGTGCACTTGTGTTCGCAACCTACGAGTATATTGCTATTACATAAATAATTTTATATTTTTCAGCGCTTGTTTCGCTACGTGTACTTGAGATTTTGCGGCTTTTACATTTAAGGCGTTTGTAACATATGTATTTACATTGTAGTGTATGTAGCAAGGTGGGTATATAGCGAAGAATATTATAACTGAAATCTTAACTAACAAAGAGTAAGAGTCGCATTTCTAGATATTAAAATGGACATTAGTTAGTAAACTCTTTTTTACATATTTCTCACTAATTCACCGAATCAGTTATATTCGTTTTTAGATAGTTAAAATAAAATTGGTATTAGTGGAAAATGTTATTTTATTGTCAATATCCAAGTTCTTAATTTATTTATATTAATATATACATTTAAGTAAGCATAGTGGTATTATTTGAAAACTCCTAAATGAAACAGATCCGCTGCAGAACGTAGGACTGATGATGCCCTTGACGCTATATTAGACCCTGATGCCGAGGAAGACGGCCTGGAATGCTGTACTGGTTTTTCTGTCTCCCAGAAACTCAGGGCGAATGTTAATTCAGCCCAAAATGCGTCCGTTTGTGTCATCTGTAATTTAAAAAGTCTTGTCGGTTCATTAAGTCTTCATCAATTGTATCGTTTCACTGTTTTTACATTAGAATGAGAAGGGTTGAGGCTATAGTCCGGAACTTTAGCTACGTGGGGTTTGATGGTATGTGAGTAAAGAGTGTGGATAACATATACAGTAATATAGACGATATCTAATCTTATTAATCTCTTAAGGAAAAAGCTGGAGTGTGTTAGATATCGGGCTTGCAAAAAAAAAGCTCTTAAAGATTTATGTTTCTGTAGTACCTTCTGCTCAATAGCGACATCTCGGACGTGCCATAGAAATTCGAAGGCCCCCATCCCGGCTGCCATTCCACATCCGATGCCCAACACGACGAACACTCCGCCAACATTGTCAACGCCTAGCTCAGCCGCACTCGCCCCTTCTTCCCCGGCCTCCTCTGACTAGAAAATAATAGAGTAGATCACAGGTTTATACATTACAATAGCTTAGGGAGTGAATGACTGAAAGCACACTCTGTTCGAGGTTTCTATACCGCGTCAGTAAAAGTTTAGATGTTATCTTTTGGCAATAAATGTTACATTACTCAACCGTATACGAGTATGTGTCATTTATTACGATTCTTAATCCGTTTTTGAGATCATATATCGTTTTAAAATATTATTATTATGATTTTTACGTAACTTCACGCCTGTAATCCCCGAAGAGGCAGGCATATGTGCTGGATATGTGCCCGGTGTATAGCAATAGGCTTACCACCTATTCCATGGGACTTAACGTAACTGGTGAAACGTGGGAGTGTTCTTTATTATGATTTTTCATTGTTAATATAATATCACCTCACTTCGCATGCTTCACAGAATTGGCCGAGAGCATTAAGCGCCAAATATATATATGCCCTTATGTTGTAATATAAATAATATTATTAAATATCAACGTACAACACAGGCTGAACCTTCCGGCGCCGCCCACCACCGATTTTTTAGCTCCACAAGTTTTCCGCTTTCAGCCAGTTTCAGCACGGCATTGTCTACTGCGGTGCGGTATAACGAATCTGAAATATAATAGTAAGAACAAAAAAATATGGCAGATATACTTATATATATTCACATGCTCGACGACATTATAAAGAACTCTAAGACGTGTAGGTTTCCCATTGGAACAAAAGGAAGAACATACCGAAAGGCATCGCGATTCCGTATCCTTTAGAGTCCAGCAACCCGCCACCCTGCATCAGGTCGCAGTGCCGTTCCAGCTGGTACTCGATAGCAGTCGACTCCATCAGGAATGCGTACGCCCTTTTACTCTTCAGAACCCTCTCTACTCCTTCGTCGTTATTTTTAACGAAGACGGACGGGCGAGCCGACTCCATTGCTGACCACATCCGCTGATATGTTGAGACGTTTGATCGCTATGGAAGTGAAGTGCTTATAATTGTTAATCTTGAAATTCATAAAAATGCTAAAAAAGCTATAAACATGATAGAATCGTACCCAAATATGGTTTTTAAAATACTTCTTGAATCTTTCGATTTCAATAATTTATAGAATTTATCCTTTATTAGCTCTTTCTATTTTCGTTACGATAATGTATATAATATTGTACGTATTCATATCTACACTAATATAACTTTTTAAAACTTATTTTCCACCGTTAATTTTTTTAAATCGTCAAACAAAAGACATGTAAAATTTAAAAGTAAACTTACTCTGAAAAAGGACGACGTGGACCCGCCTTGCACGGTGCCATATTTGATTTTAGTTTGCATCGCGAGATCCTCGGCGCTCTTGATTGAGTCATCCATTGCTGCGTTCGTTAGGAACGCGGCCAAGTTGGCAGTGTAGGACGAACACATGATTAGCGCGAAAAACCACCACATGCCGCAAACCCATCGCGTCGAATAGCCTCTAGATTATAAGAGAAAGTAAAATTAAGGGAGAAGGGATGTGGAAAGGTAGGGCCCAGTTAATTGGACATAAAGGTAATTAGAAAAAAATTAAAACATCATTTATTAACTTTGACATTTTAGCCTATGTTTAGAGTAATCATTGTATCCTAAACGTTACCAGAAATCTTACTTTTTCATCTGGTCAAAGTCAGTCATCAGTCAGTTGCTTTCGCTTCTGGCCACACGCCTCTACAATACTATGCCACTGAGTAATTTAATACAATTGATAAAACTATAATGTAAGTACTTCAAATTAAGTCCTTACTTCGGTAGAATATCGGAACCCTGCGTCATAATGGAACCAACAGTGAGCCAACAGGAATTTTTTATGTGCCAAATGTTTTCGAGCTCCTCGGGTGACTTGTCACACGGATGTGGATTTTCCCAGTCGTTTGGAGCTAATCTGCAAAAAAATACTTGTATCGGATGTAAAACAAAACAGACTGTGGTTAAAGCAGCTTTTTCACATATGCAACAGTCTCAAGTAGCTGCTGCAAACCATGAACACACTAGCAACATTGCTCGAACAGAATTGAAGGAGTAGGATACTTGATTTAGCTAATTAGTTAGTATATCTTAGGAAGAGTACGATTGATATTGTGTTACGTCATGGACGTGTTATATTTCTATAGGACTGAGATGAAGCGATTCGGTAACTGCACCCATAATACAGAAATGCAAATTGTTCAAATTGTTTTTATAACAACAATGCCTTTATGATGGAAATAAGTGCAGCGGGGGATCACACCGTATTCGTTAAGTACTAGAGGTTGTATGTAATTAAATAAATTTTGCTAAATATGACTTCCAATTTTATCGTGTATTGTGTGTGTGACTTTACTAAGCAGTATAGTTCTTTTTAGTACTTTACTGAAACTAAAGTATATTTATTTGCATATTTATAGAAGACGAATGCTAAAAATGAATTTTGAAACAATATAATTATACATATATATTCGTACCGTGCTAAAATATGAAGCAACAAGGAAACCATTAAGTAAGCAGCCGCCATATAAATCCACACATCGACGGAGAAGGGCTTCAGAAACGAGAATAGTTCCGGCGGCGGGGGCGTCGGCTTTGAATACAGAATGCTGATGCCTAAAGTCATAAACGGTGTTGTGAAATCTACAGATGATCTTCGCTCATACGTTATTGTTAAATCACAAATAGCCAATTCTGCCTTCTGCAAACACAAAAACCATAAATACACCCTTTATACTTGTAACGATCATAAAATTGATATTCTACGAGAATATTGCCAAACGAACCCTCTCCAAAAGATGGCCGATAAGACCGTCCCATTTCTTGGTGTCCTTATTGTACGAGCCGTACAAGTTCCCGGGGACTATTTCGAACTCATAATTTAAGTGCAACGTTTCTTTCAATATTTCATGTATCAAGTCCTTCGAGTACCCTTCGTATCGGTCGTTGCCCGTCAATACTTCGCCTTCTGCGGGCGTTTTCTCGATTAGATATGGCGCTCCGATGCGTGATACTACTCTGAAAGTTTTATTTTGCCATTTTTCTGCCAAGAGGTCGGACACCTCGTTGGGTGATCGTACATAGTGAAAGCCGCTCTTTGCGTTCCATTTCGCTATACTGTTAAATCCGCTATTAGATAATTCCATTATTTCTACATTAAAGTTTGGACGCTCTCCCGTTTTATTGTCTAATGTAATATCGTTCGTTATTCCTGTTATTGGATTCTGAAAGTACAATACGGAGGATAAATTATTTTTGAAATTATTTTTCGGTTCTGTTACATTATTTATGGTATCAACTTAGGTTTAATGCATATAAAGATCTTTAATTAAAGTATGTTAAAAACATTCTCTTTAAATATAGAACAAAAGCGAGTAAATAAATCGTAAACATTTTATAAAACGGACCGGAAGCATCAAAAATTTAACATAAAATGCTGCAACACAAAGTATTCCAGATAGCCATTATCGAGCGTTTTTACCGTCAGCAAATGGTTCGTAAAATCCTCTCCGATTTCCCATTGGCTAGCTGAATCGCATTCAATAGCTTGAGCTTCTATTTTGATTTCATCTGGGGCGCTTTCCACTGCATTCGTTATGAGTCTTGCCGCGTCATTGGCCAGCGCTGCCTCTACCTTTAATAAATCGAGAGATGTAAAAGAACAAAATAAATTATTATTATATCATCAAGCCAGTTCTCTTACGGGAAATGAATGTAACAAACAACAAAGAACAAATTTAATGTACAATGTATGAAGAGAGGGATTAATGTGGAAGTAGCACGCCAGGTCTGTAAGGATATGTAGCACTCCGTGCTCTCTGCCTTCTCCGTAAGAGAACTTGGCTTAAAGACACATATATATTATATGTACAGTGTTTCTTGCATGTACAAGTATAATAAAATGATTTTATGTTGTCCTTGGTTAAATTTTTATAAAATACTTATTGTAAGTTTATACCTCATTCGAACGTCGAAATAATTGCCAAGCGATCTTTAATTGCTCATTTCGATTTTTACGAAATTTTACCAAAATCCACGCAATCTTGATACTATAAGTGTGAATTTCCACACAGTTCATTTTATAGGATATAACGTAGTCTAGGTATGGCTCCAGCCATAAATTATTACAATGCAAAATACCACATCGATTTATTGCTCTGCTATTATGTGAAAACGAAGCAAGCAAAAGAAAAACACAGCTACGAAATAATATAATCAGTACAGATCTATTCATCGTAACGATATCTTCGTAGTAACAGTAAGTATTGATTTTCTTACTAGCTCAGATTGAAGGTATGTATATCAATTTAAATTATAATGTAGTCATAATGTCAAGCCTTTTATTTTCAATATTATTCTACTGATTGTAATGAAAACGATTAGTTGAGATTTAATTTAAAGAGTGTGAGATTTTAAACGTTACATTTTAAAAATATTGGCCTTTTTTTCATAAAAATTGCTGCACTTACAGTGATTTCGTACGTTTTCCGCGGGATTTTTACGTCAGAAGACGCTCTGGCCTTCCAATCAGCCAGACACGATCTCGTTCTGGAATCGGAATGGTCAAATATTCTCAAACATGTCACGTTAGAGAGACCGTAGCGAAGTTCCTCGAGGTCGAGCGTGTGAGCATCCAGGGACATCAGCACGTAGCTCTAAAATGGTGATAAATAAATAAATATTCTTAGCTCCACACATAGCTATTTAGTTCGAAAGTAGACGTCAAATATCTCGTACACTACATATGTATGTACATACGTATATTGGTAATTCTTTGTTTTACATCCAACCTCAGAAAAATTTAATTGTGCTCATTACACAATGTTAATTTCTTTAATTGATCTTGATTCTTCTTAAAACATACTCCTCATTGGATAGTGTGTACGTAAACTTTAAAAACATTTCAGTAATATGACATTTCAAATAAATCAAATAGTTTATTTCAAACGCAAAATAAAACAATCTCATGTGGTACGTTGTCTCATACAAAAAAATATTTAAAATTATAATATTTGAAGATGAAATTAGAAACTGTAATTGAGGTATTTTGATATAATATTTAAGTAAATTGCTTACCATATAATCTTCAAAAAATTTCACTTCGTTTGCTTGTCGCAAATAGTCAAGAACTCGATCAGCTGGGCAGTCCAGGATCACCCTGGTTGCTCCCGTGGCCTTAAGCGACTTTAACAGCGGCCTGTTGTCCTCTCCCGGTCTCAGTCTTCGCACCAGCCATTTATGTTCCGGCAATGCGTGTTTTAATATCTCTTGCAACCTCATGAGACCTATGAAATATTTTTTAAAAGGAAAAAGCTCACGTTGAGATTTCATTTCAAAAGTTTTTAACGGATCTAATAAACAGCATCATTTTGTTCGATTTTTCGCCCACTATTGTCTTTTATATTTGTGTTATTTAAGAGTATGATAACTTAAAGAACAATTGGTTTTGTCTTACTTATGAAGATAATAAAATATATTTCGATTTCATTTTACTGCAAAATGTGATGCTTACCGTGGTCGTCATCATACAACAAAGTATAAGTAGCCCAGTCGTTGTCTTTAATGAAAAGAGCAACTGCTTTTGAGAGCGCCACTGCTTCGGGGTATAAATTGATGCCGGGCGGGCTTGCACGCTGGGAGCCTCGAACCGGCGGCGGGCGCCACACCGCCTGCGAAATAAAACCTCTTGTTTGATTTCTCCGATTTTAAAGCAGTCTTCGGCAATATTGCTTCAAATAAGACGCACAGCAAGCAGAAATACGATATCGCTATGACTTTTTTTCATCCGGAGTAAATATCGGGGGGTTATGTGTGAAATACACATGTTTATGGACATGTATATTTCAGACATGTATATTTCAAAAGCGTGATTGGATATTGAATAAATTGCAATTAAGATCAAAATTGTTAGCGTCGGTATATTGGCGGAAATCACGACATTGGTCTCAATATTAATGTTTAATGACCTTTTCTTTTTAATCCTCGACGCTAAAAGAGGGACATTTTAAGTTTCATATGCCTGTCTATTTAAACAATGGACCGATTTTGAGGCGCCTTTTTTGTTTGAAAGTTGACGAAATCGAGATGGTAGGAGCTACACTTTATGAAGATCTTCTCAGGCGGTTGATGATCATCAGCTCGTTTCCTATTTAAACTCATGTTTAAATAGGAAACATGAGTTTAAATAGGAAACGAGCTAACTTTCACAATCCGATCCGACTTTTGCTTCGGTGGTATTTCTAAGACATGCTAACCCTGACCTGATGTTGTATTCTGCAGGATGCTTAGTTCCTCAGAAACTAACAGCAGATGAATCGAGCTAAGGCTCATAAGAACAGTACCAATGAAAATATGTTAAATAGATTATGATTGAGTCCACATGATAACGTTGAGAAACGCGAGAGAGTACTTCCCTGCTCTGCCTCGCCCTTCTGGGATTACAGGCGTGATGTCAAGTAGATGGTAAATAAAATTCGAGTAGTGTACACAGTCGCAGAAACTGTACAGAAGTATATAATGTTGCTGGCAAGTGCGTAGCTGCGTGTCAATTGCAATTAATTCCTGGCAGAACAGAACAGGTGATTATTTATGTTCTCGCTAGGGCTGTTGTTTAGGCGTATTCGCACAAATAAATCATTCATTGGTTCTTGTATTAAACTTATTATGTTTTACTGAAATATAGTAACGTAATTTCACGCCTGTATCTCCTCGAAGAGCGGCAGAAGAGTTGAGTACTCTCCCACGTTTCAGTTAGGTTCTACATCCTATCATGTAATAGGTGGTGAATCTATTGCTATACACCGGGCATAAATCCAGATTCCGAAAGGACTCCTGGAAATTTACACTTAAAAATCTGAATCTAATCAGATCTGAGGATCGAACCTTGGACCTCACTCTTAACCGTCGCACTCTCTATCAATAAGAAAGTTTATTAAATTAACAAATATTATGAACTTACGTTTCAATATTTACAATTTCTTCAATTCAATTACAATTTCAAAATTTTCAACATTACATCACAGTTCGTAAATGTTTAAT
>DWDT01002261.1:0-14054 GCA_018245595.1 Microceris scylla | reverse complement strand
ACTATGGCCTTAACCCTCTCAATATGAGAGAAGACCCATATTCCAACAGTGGAATTATAATGGGTCGATTATTATTTTCTATTTTCATTGTATATTTACTTCGGTATATGTAATTGGTATGCATAGAATCGATTTTGGATATTAGAAAACAAGGTTATATTTGCTTTGAATGTGATAGTTTCAAGGTCCTATTGGCACAATGCGATTATTGTGGGAGTAAGCGGAGACTCGAACAATTCTAATTTATTCTTCAATGTCTATCTTTAACCTACTTCAGATATGACTTCGCGTCTTACAGTTTAACATTTTCACCAACCATTCCCTTGAATCTCTTTCATAATCCTAGGCACTACATCTTATTTCACGCCGCATTATCCGATTATATCCTTCCTAATTTTATTAGCTGTATTCATATCACGCATACTTCGTAATACTCCCATTTCCATTGCATAAATCGAATTTGTATTTGGTCTTTGCCCTGTCTATTATTCACTACCGTGTTTCAGTATGAAAGCAATATTCCGCCTTGCAGGCCAGTCCGTACCTTTTTGGATATTTTTCGGCTACTCGATTCCAATGCGTATAGATTACATCACGATGTTTTGCTTTAATGTTGTGGAAAATTATATTTAACATATAAGTAAAAGCAGAGATGTTCGCCAGCATTTGAACCTGAGACCCTCAGTCTGGAACCGACCAGGCTGTCACAGTATTGTTTATAATTGTGTGGTCAGCAGAGGGAGACCATTATTCTTTCGGGCTACCACAAAGACAAAAATGCTCACCTCATGAGACTCTTTTTTACATTTACTAATTACTATGTTATACTTACTTCGTTTCCATTAAACATAGCTCCTATTTCTTCAAAAGGCTTACGAGTCTTGGGTCCATCGCCGGTTTTTAACATTTTCCAGTTTATGAACTTAGATACACTATAATTTAATGACAATTCTCGAATCCATTTAACTACATGTCAATTTTGCTCATAGAAAAGCAAAAAGCATAGAGAAACATAGTATACCATAACCATATAACCATAATATAGTCATGTTATGATTCGGTATGACTTGGTTATATAATTCCATGTATAAAGAAATACGTCATTTAACAATTTGAACCCAATTCAAGTAGCGTGTTACTAAACAGCAGATCATTCGATATGACAAAGATTGACACAATTTGGAGATTGCTAAATTGCGTCCGCTAATGAGGAAGTAACTTCCCGTTTCCTTCATAATCATGTAGGTACTGGTATTACAGAAGCGCGAACACAGTTGGGCCGGACTTTGTTTCTGACCGCAACATTTACTATTGTACTCTGGCAATCGTTTTTAAATTTAAGCCGAATACGAAGGATGGGCCCAGATTATTTTATTTTAATTCGATTATTGGAACTGTTCTTTAGTCTGCCAACCGGCTCCTGTCCAGTGCTACAAACAATTATTCCCTGTCAATCACTCGCTCAATGAATCACTCCTTGTCCAAATATAAAATAATAATAATCGACCCATTTATCACTCCACTGTTGCAATATGGGTCTCCATTGATATTGAGACTGTTAAGGCCATAATCCAACACGTTGGCCAAGTGCGGGTTGGTAGATTCACACACGTTAGAAAAAAGGTAATTTTTTTTTATAAATTCTAAGGTGTGCAGGTCTCCTTACGATGTTTACCTTCACCGTTACCAAGTGATATTTAAATTTAAAACGCACTTTTTATAATGATGAGGTGCGCGCTATGGAATTTAATCCAGCACCCGGGGGTGCTGGTAACTCCGGGGAGTGAGAGGTTGAATTCTTAACCACTAGACTATCACGTCAGCTCGTGTGTGTCAAAAAATACAGTCCCCTTTTTATCGCCTGTATTCGAGGAGTCATTCAATTGTATTAGGTAACATATTTCATTAATTATTAACATTGCATCTACAACGAACCTAAAAACCAACACGGAAAAGCTGTTGTCTTAATCGCATATTGCAAACACGGGGTATTACACAATTTGATCTGATTATTGAATGCGAAAGGAAGGTCTTCACAGACTTTTGCAACCATCTCTTTATTGATTATTATATTATGTACAGTAAAAGATCCTTATTCACGGTTTCCTTATTCGCGTTTTCAATATTCGCAGGTGAAAAAAGTGCAACGCATTTCCTGTTTTCGCGGCTAAAAATCTCTTATTCGCGGATGTAATTCCACTGTTGAAATATGGGTCTCCTCTCATATTGAGAGGGTTAAGGTCATAATCTGCCACGCCGGCCAAGTGCAGGTTGGCAGACTTAACAGACCTTAGAATTTTTTTTTTATAATTTCTAAGATGGGTTAAACACAAAAAGATTGGGTGAAATTTAATAACTCCCTGTTTTAGTAACGTCCGGTACTGACTATTGGAAATGATGAAGAATCTGTTGTGTGATCTGTGAAAAGACTTTCTGTATTGGTTACATATTTATGGAACGTATCCGCCGCGAATAAGGAGCTTTTACTGTACAGATAATTTGTTCAAATACAAATGTAACGATGAGTATCTATTAAATAATAAAGAATGAATTTGGCCTGCTCATATTTGTTAGTAATGGTCTCCAATTTACATAGTCATCATAGACATAAGTCTACATAATGCTTATAAAAATTAAGGATGAATTTGAAATTGAAAAATTGTTTAGTTACATACACATAAACATGCGACATTTTTACAAAAAAATCTTGTTGATTTAATATAAATAAATTGTTTGTGGTTTTATATTGTTTATATTTGTAACTAACAATATTATCAAAACTATTCGTAGTTAATTTAAAATATCATTGAATCTTTTATATAGATATTGATGATAGGGTCAAAATATAAGTATTTCTTAAGTGTTTTGTGGCTTCATCTTCTTTTCTTCTTGGTCTTCATACAACAGCAAGGTGGGGGTTCTGACTCGCATTGGGTCTCTCTCGTGTCAATGCGAAACGGAAGCTTTTTCTCTGGGCCTTTGGGCGTCACTAATTCCAACTCCATCTTACATCGCCGGTCTCCGTTGGGACCAACTTTCGCTACCTTGAACGATTAGTAAACTGTGACAGTGAAACGCAAAAAAGAAGGGGCCTTCTTCGTATTGTGAAGTACCTACAGCGAATTTAGCACTAGTCGTTTAATACTGCGATGCTACTACAGAAATGCGTCATTTCAACAGCCATGAACGTGTACCGCGAACGGATATTGTATTTCGTTATTATATTACGAGCATTCTATGTACATTTATGTTGTACTAATTATTTAAACTTCAACTACAAATTAAGCGCCAGTTACTACTGGCGTTCGAAAATTCTATTATGCAAAACAAAATTACAGCTTATTGGAAATACTTTAGTTTGTTTAATACGAATGAAATCGATTTTTCCGCTTAGAAACATAATATGTTTTTTGTCAGATGCGAGTAGATAAACAAGCATTATATATTAAACAATTGAAGATGTATTTATGTACCTTTAAAACAAAAACATCTTTTCTCGGGTGCAGTACAACTTGTGCGGCGCCAGGACCGGGCACGTTCGTAGGGACTAAATTACATTGCCAAGGGCACGGTCCCGACCTGCTCTTCTTCGGCTGGCCTTGGACCTGTGTGTTCTTATTAGCACTTTTGGTGGCCATAGTGTGAATAATTCACTAGAATTTAAAACTTCTGCGGACACACATTACGCCGCCATAATGACGTATTAGATGACGTTTTCGCAATACAAAACTATATAATTTTTATTTTAAGGTTGCCTACTGTTTCACTGAGTGACCTAAACTAGGGTCTACAATTGTATAATATACTATGCAGGGTGCACAATTTTCAGTAACAAAAGACATTGTAGGTAATTGTTAAGTAAATGGAATAATGAAATAATTTGAATACTATAATAGATATTATATTTTGTTATATTATATTTTGTTATATATTGTGGGTACTTTAGAGCATATTGTCTTATTGACTTTGGTTAATACTATTTTTTTAATAAAAATAAAAAAAATTAACCGCTCCGTTTAGTCGAGTAGTTAATGCATTTGTCGGGGATTGTGAGTACAGTTCCCACCTAGGACTTACATACATTTGTACGATAAGCACAAGTCAGTACATTATTTAACTATTTAATGTTTGGTGAGTATTTATACACATGATTATAAATGTACCGGCTTAACTCACGAGCGTTTTTCACGATGGCCCGACTAGTTTCGGACCTGTACAAAGTCTTTCCTCATGAGCTCCCGGCGTTTGCAGCGAGGTCGCGGCGGAGACATTGGTACATTATGTAGAAAGGTAGTAAGTTGTGAGCAGTGGTAGCCTAGTGGTTAAGAATTCAACCTTTCACTCCGGGGCTGCTGGGTTCAAATCTATAGCGAACACTTCTTTACAAAAGTGCGTTTTAAATTTAAATATCACTTGCTAACGGTGAAGGAAAACATCGTAATTAAGCCTGTACACCCAAGAATTTATAAAAGAAAAAATTCTAAAGTGTGTGATATCTGCCAACCCACACTTGGTCAAAGTGGTAGACCATGGCCTTAACCCTCTCAATATGAGAGGAGACCCATATTCCAACAGGGGAATGATAAATGGGTCGATTACTATTATCAGTAAGTTTATTTAGCTCATCAGCTGTGTTTGTATGATTATGTACTTAGTTGATGGGCTGACACCAACATCATACCCAATAACACAGTTTTCTTCAAATCATCGTAACTGTCAACGGAACTGTGTATTTAGATGAATTGACTCTAGAGTATACTGATATTGAAACTAGTCAACCACACGAAAATGCTACTAGAATCGCTAGTATTTATCGTTTTTCTGGTTTTTAATACTTTAGTCTTTATTCTATGAATCACTTTGATGTTGCAATCAATTAAATAAACATTGTTGCTAGACCAATCGCTTACTAGTATTATGTTGAGTCGAAGTGAAAAGGCATTTTAATACTCAAGAAGTGACAGTTTTCTTCGCTTTCCCTACGCATATCAATGCCTAGTAAACTCCGACGCCTGCAGCAGTACTTTAATCTTTGGTCGCGCCGGCTTTCTCCACAGAATGAGATGTTTGAACAATCCGATAATTCTACAGACAACTGGGAACCTACTTAGTAAAGATTTGTACTCCATTAAACGTTTGCGTTCTATACGGACATAACTTATTACAATTAGTATTAAGTTATATGGTTCAAAATTGATTAGATTCTCCACATTGTGCAGTCATCGAGGAATGTAATTACAGAGCTCTACTGTGGGTTCGAGTCCCATCCAGAAACAATATCTATATAACCTGAAAAAGTATTTAAATAATAATGAAATAGTAAATATCAAAGTCTTAAGTCACTGATAGTACAACGCACCTAGACTGGTCTTAGTATGAGTTTAATTACATTTTGGATGGATTCGATCAATTTACATCTCAATAACATGCCCATATATACATCATTAGCCTAGTCCCGTCCACTGCTGGACATATGCCTCTCCAATAGCACGCCACTGAGCTCAATCTTCAGCTCTTCGCATGCAACCACTGCCAGCCACTTTCCGTATATCGTCACTCCACCTAGCCGGAGGGCGTCCTACGCTACGTTTGCTAAGTCGCGGTCTCCACTCCAGAATACGTCTGTTCCACTGCCACTTCAGCTTGCTAATCCTTTGGACTATGTCGATAACTTTGGTTATAACATGTCCAGTTAACTAAATTTCAGATAATTGTCTGTCTGTATTTATTCTAACGTAAAAAAGTACTTGAGTGAAAAGTATTTATATGCGCTTATTACAACACAATGAATATTTGTAATGAATATCTGTATATTGTAGTACCGTGTGTTTTATGAAAACTAAACATGTGTGTAATGATGCATGAATTAGCCTCGATTAAGACAATACGGATAAATAATAACGTCGGTACAAATATGCTCTCAATCTGAAATTCCAATGCCCGAAGATAGATTCGTGGAAAAATATATCTCGATTAAATCTTTTTAAAATCGCTCGATTAAGTCTTTTTATAAAATAAAGTACAATTTTGTCTACAATTCTATAAGATTATCATGAATTATAAGGAATTTGCGTGTAATTTAATTATTAACAAACAGTTTGCGTGTTAAACGTTGGTATTCGTGATTTGTTAAAAATATTATGTACTTAAGCAGATGTGTTTGTAAAAAATAGATGTCCAGATGTCGCTAGCTGTCATCTGCACCATCTCTACACCTGTTGCTGTACAACACCAGAGCTCCAGTTTGATGGGTAAAATATCTATTTTACCCATCAAACTGGAGCTCTGGTCATTATCACTATCTAGTGATAATAATAAATGTTACATAATAATTTACCAGAGTTACACCTATGTTACCTATGTTACCAGAGTTACACCTATATTAGGCCCGACCGAGTTGTCAACCTCATTTGACAGAGGTTTTCGCTATCTCGCTTCCTTCGACCAGCTACTAGCTGGCAAATTGCGCGCTCGTCAGCTCATCATGTTACAGTAGCCAATAACCCGCAGCAGGTTTTTATTACAAACAGCTACCTGCTATTCTAATGTTACAGAATTGTGGATCATATACCGCATTGTATCGTTAGTACTCGTAGATAATGAATAGCAGATTAAGAATAATGACATTTTTACTGATTTCCTTGTAGAAATCTACTAGTGGTAATGGGCTAGAAATATTGTAGGAGGAAGCTTATAAAATAGCCAAATTCAAAAGTGAATATGGATAAATAACACAATAAATAAGACACGGTGTTAAAGATGTGAATTATATTATATTTCATTAGTGGGCTATATACCTAGTGAGCTTGTAACATTTTTATGGTTACACGTGTTTTTATTTTAATGTAACATCTAATATATTTAAAAGAATTGTTCGATCATAGACAAAGGTTTTAAATGCGTTGATTTTGTTCCTAATCGATTATACAAATAGATTTATCAAAGTAGAAGCATCGTTCAGTATCAGTCTTTTCATATGTTTAAATAATAAATCAGTTGCAACATATAGAACAACTGCTCTTACAACATCTGGGCGGCTTGCAAGGTGCAACTGAACAGCATTTCCGAGGCGGGCACCGGGGCAGGCTGCAGCATCCAATGCAAGGACCCGGCAGGCTGCGACACCGCACTACGGGACATGTCTTGGAACGGTTCAAGCATGGTGAAGTACGTTTACGACTTACTATTCTTATCTTAGGTTGGCTCCGAGATTTTCGTGGACGTCTTCGTCCTACAGGACATGGTCTAAGGCAAGGTGAACTCTTGCAAGGATAACTACACGGTGAACTGCAACACGGCTGTGCACAAGGAATAGCGCACGGTGGTGTTCCACAAGTAATGCACTTTTTCTTGCATGGTAGTACTTTGCAACACTTTTTACATGGAAATCTGCACGGGATTGCACAGGGTTTTTTGCAGTTCTTCGGGCTACACGGCGAAGGTCGGCAAACAATCAATTTGCATTTCGATGGATGGCACGGTGTTGGAACTGTGCATGGAATTGGACACGGGCCAGCGCATGGACCAGGTCGAGATGGAGGAGGAGTCCATTCCAACATCAATTCGTTTTTAGCTAGGGGCGCACCGGTCATTTTACGTATGACGAGTTCAAAGACACCGCGACGTGGATTAGTAACAGTGCTAACTTTTACAGGCGACTGTTCTTCTCCAGACGAAGCTACAATGCATTTTGGTCCTTGACACGGTTCTTTGCCGTGTACAGGACAAGGTTCTTTTGGGCCAATCCTAATGTGGGAGACGGTAGCCGTCATGTCTCCTTTGGTTGCTCCTACAGCTGGACACGGTTTTTTCGGTTTATCTTCCTTTATGGAAACAGCTTTCACAGTATTTGTACTGGCAGATGCTCCTTTAGCATTTCTGGTTTGCGAATAACTTGAGTTGCATGACTCCTGGGCGCCTTGACAGCTTGATCTGTTCTTTGAGTTTGATCCAGATTTATTACTTTTTAGTGCCATGCTCGATGATTGCTCGGTTCTATGAAGTTTTGATTTTGATTCCCTACTTCCCATCCCCGTCGATCTGGATGACTCTTTTTTTCTTCCAAAAAAGTATATATCGTGGTAGCGTGGTTTTTCCATAGTTCGCCGTTTGCACTGAGCAGATGTTAATGTGGACATGGTGCATGTCGAATTATAATTAGAATTCGTATCAAGACTACTAACATTCCATTGACTGATCATTTCACTGTTTACTTGTAAACACTTGTTTATAAACGCAGTTGCCTGAGTCCCTGAGGCTCGAACATGGCCGAAATCATTCAACAAAGTCATGTATACTTCAGTTTCCTTAAGCCCAAAAAGGCCAATATTCAAATTACCGACTTCTGAATGAATCGAATAATGGTTATGAGGTATCCATTTAATACTACTGTTAGTGTCGGAGGTGGGACACTTTGTATATTCAGTGCTAGTAATTGAGGTATAGGAGGACCGTTGATACTTGTCTTGTAATTCTTTCTGATTAATAAAACCTTTTAAGAACTTCATTCCGGTGTAGTCCATTGTACATTGAGAATGAACATTGCCATATCCATTTAAAAAAGTCGACTGTTGTTCGACTTCTTTTGATTTTATTTCGTTCTTTTGCTCCTCAGTCAATTCTTGCAAATAATCTGCGCTCGACGAGGCACCTACGATCAGTTGATGATGGTTTATTTAAGTCTTATTACTTGTACACTTTAAAACAAACTTGTTATAAGGGCAGGGTGATAATTATAAATATTTAATAAAGCACGCAGCTAGAGTATTAAAGTTATTGAATTGATGATTTACATTCTGACAAATAGAGATAATATTAGGGAATGACTTGGGTTTTTATTTACAAATTATACAAATTTCAAAATTCCCTCAATGTCATAGTAATACCGTTCATGGAGTCTATAGTTTCAGAACGGTTATATACTTTTTAATATTTGGTTAACTTATGCGGGTAGTCTAATGATAGAGACATCAAAGACTTACAGTATAAAATATATTTATTAGGCACTGAAAAAATTACATGTAAAATTATCTTCATGATGTCATACGAATATTTAACATTTAGGTTTGGGAGAACAACAATTCCGACAGCAAGGTACACATTGCGCAGTCCGTGTGTCTTTCACTGGGATTTTTTTTTCATGTGTGATGACTGGTGTTATAAATTGGTATTCCAATTTCGATTTCCGTCCAGGCATCTCCACAGTTTTTCCAATACGTAGCTTAATCACTTGCTTTGGAAAGTCGTACACTACTCCCGGGTAATTCTCTGCTGTCGCTGGCATTAGTTGCCCGGGTTCATCTCTGGCAACGTCGCCAATTCCATCCGAGTTGAAGTTAAAGTGTGCCCGTTGCTTGTGGCCTGTACCACAGGAATCCGCAGGCATTTGGAAAACAACTTTGTTTCCCGTCGGGCAGCAATCTGAACAATTTTAACGTATCAAGCTATTTTATAAAAAAACTATCATAATTTTTACAATTAATTTTTTAGTCTACATTATGCAAGTTATTTACATTTTATAAACAGGTATTAGTGTTTCTTTTTTCCTTTAGGTTTTTTGAGCCTTCTAACAAAACATTCACAATCAAGATCAGATTGCAGTCGCGTATTAATTTTTTCAATTGGGGGTTTCTTGTCGGGACCCTTCGGTGTTACGAGTTCCAGTTCAAGTTTACACTTTCTATCACCTTGCATAGCTGTTTTAGCAACTTTAAGAACAAATACTTCCGTATTAGGTAACTCGTGCTGCTTTGAATCGCCGCGAGCAAGAGCAATTTGCTGAACATGCTTAGAAGCTTGGACACAACCTTCTGTTGTACACGTGAATTGCGTATCAGCTGGTTGTGCACCTTGACAGCATATCGCCTCACTTGGCAGAGCTAAACTAATCTGATTTTTTCCGCAAGGTGGCTCACATGGGCCGTCATCTTTGCCCTTAGTATAAGGACATTGCATCGCACAGTGAGTTTGACTTATTTTCTTAATAATGGAAGCACTGGCTGGCACTTTAATTTTTAGCTCATTACCGCCAAGATTCGTTCCTATCTCTTCAAATTGTTTGCTGCGACCTGGTTATCAATAAATTTTTCTCATCTGTGTATTATTCGATCCCATTATATTATAATATGAATATTTTAGACTTACCTTTTGGTACATGCAGACAATATTGATCGGTATTTCTGCAGGCCATGTTTTGTTTCATTGATTGCCTGGGGCCAGAGCAAAAACAGGGATCATCAGGATCTTCACACGGCATACTATTGTAAGGATCACGAGCTAAAAATAAGTATTTATACTTTTATCTATCATTGTGTACTCTTACAACGGGTAAACCAGAAAGCTTTTCAATTTTTACCTGAATGGCAAACACCACTACCCCCTCCAGAAACACAAGTTTGTTTATTCATTCCCGATCCACCTCTGCCTGATCCCGATCGCGCTGCTCCGCAAGCGCAAGGATCTTGTGCAGTTTGAAAGTCTCTCTTTGGAGCGCATGATCTGTCGACTACTGCATTGCTGCCACCTGAACCTAGATTAGGTGTCCCTCCTGTCCCTTGGAACCTTGTGATGATCAATTTTCCGAAGCAAGAAATACGCAAAAACATTACAATTTCACCAGTTTCCGTTCCATCAGGTCCTACAATTCTAAAAGAGTCCTTTAGAGCTTGATAACTGACGGTAGTGGGATCTTCTAAAAATTTATTTCGGGCTTCAACGAACTCCTTCGTCATGTCGATAGTGGCTTCACCCATTACTATCTTAGTTGGTAGACAGCCGCACGGAAGCGATTTATAAACTGAAATTTTTACTGGAAATTTACTCATAGCGGCACTTATTTCGGCTTCCTTAAGAGAAAATAGGCAAGACTTTCCATTGTTGAATGTTTTGACGAATGGACCACCACTTTTAGCGATACAAGCTCCAGAATCATCATCACAAATCTCCAGCGGCTGAACTGCAGGACATTCTATGTTGACGCAAGTTCTGAAATCCTTATCAGAGAAACACGGGCTTTTAACGAAAACAATTTTATCAATCAAGACCTCAAGGAGGAACAAACTGTCGCTATTTTTTGCCATAGCTGGTCAAATGACTGGGGATGGGAATATTTTTATAATATTATTTTTATTCAAAATAATCAAATCATACTTGAAATTTTGACAGATAAACAAAAGAATATTGGGATAAACGTGCTTGTCATTAGGGTGATTTCTTCTTTTTTTTCTATGATACTTCACTAAACAAATCCTCAGGGTTGCGTGCTATGCGCAAATTTAATTGACGTGAAATGGATTTACAATTGTTATATTGGGACTTGGATGGTGACTTAGATGTTGAGAAGGTTGAAGGCGGCTTAATAATGTTACTCCGTCTATTTTATGACTTATGCCATGATTAACATGAAAATCGGCTCTTGCATGATATTAGGTCAAAATATAATCTTAACTTTTCAAAATTAGCTATCAACTAGATACTCGCAAGTATTGACGAAAATTTCTGTAGTTAAAATATTATTATATATCCATCATTCTACAAGAAGTCAAATCCACGTCACCTTTAAGTTTTATCAAATAATAGTAATCCATCTTTTATCAAACTAAATAATAACGTATTATTACATTATTGAACATGTACAATTATATATATGCTGAATGCGAAATAAATGAAGCCCTTTCCTTACAGTTCTGTCGAGAATTGATTACAGTTTGAGGTCTTTGACAGATGTCTTGAAGGGCATCGGCTACTTGTGACTGCTCTCTTCTTGTTTGCTCTAGGTACTCCACGCTTTAAAAAATTTTGTGATACCGTACAAACGCAAAATAATATCTAAAAGATCATTATTTTTCCTCAACTTTGCGCTTAACAATGAATGCCATGTTTATGTAACCCAAGCATCGCCCTTACAAGCCATTCGGTGCCAATTCAACCGAACTTGTGCGTCTGAATATAACTATGTACATAAAATAACTAAGTTATTAACTTAAGAAAATCAAACAACAATAAAACATCCTTAATTTTTGGATAATTTCATATATTTGACATTGCGTAAATTAAAAACAATTGTTTTTGAAATTTATTTTGAAAATTTACGCAGCACGCAATTGTACTGCACCGCGGGGTAATTCTTGTTATACCAATGGCACGCTTCATTCCGAAAAGGGCGTCCCACTCTGAAAATAAGAGAATAGTACTAACACGAAATCTGAATTTGATTTATTCGAGCTTGTGTTAAGGATGTTCGTGTTATTTTCATACAATAAGATTTGTTCCTGTTTTGAACAGGTTAAATAACATAAATTTTAACGTAACATTAAGCATGTGATCGCCGAAGGGATGAGCAGAAGAGTGTAGTACACTCCCACGTTTCACCACTTATTTATGTGTAATTTCCAATGTAATAGATGGTGAGTCTATTGACACGGGACCGATCCGATTACCTAATTCATTCCAATTAAATTAATTTAATTTTATACTAAAAATATTTCTGTCATACAAAAATTATAATATTAGTTCAATATAAATATATAATAACCCTCTCAATATGCGAGGAGACCCATATTCCAGTAGTGGAATTATAATGGGTCGATTATTATTATTATTAATAATTATTATAAATATAAGTCGTTTGTATTATATTGCTTACTCCTTCATCATTTCTCTAATTTCTTCTGTTGTCAAGTGAGCTGTGAGATCAGGGTAGTATCTCCATCGCTTCTGTTCCGGGCTCTCTGTGCCGGCTGATGGTTTCAATTTTGAAGCTTTTATTTTATGGCAATCGCGACATTGGGAATTTACAGGTTTCTGTTAAAGGACGTAATATATTTGAAATCAAGTAATATAATCCCGATCTCCAACCCGCATGCCCAGCTTTCAGATTACGGGCATAAATCCCCTTTTAGGGAGGCCTATGTCCAGCAATGGACTGAGATAGGCTGATGATGATGATGATGAATATAATCCAGGTGGGTATACCGATAAACAAGTTGGGCCACGTGGTAAATAGGTTATACCGTTTAAAATTTAATTATTTTATAACAGTTCCAGTTTTATGGTTCTGGTTTGATTAAAATTTCTTTGCACTGATTTCTCGGAACTGTACGTATTATATCATCATTGCAAATTGCATTCATACCTGTGTAGCATTCGTTTGTCTTAAGTAATCGCAGGCGTGCAGTCTTCTGTGCTTAACACAGTCAAGATCGTACTGATACGATCGTGGAAATACATCCTGGTGCGCTGTTTAAACACATTTCAAACATTAAATTGTGACCCTTAACGAAAGATAATAATAATAGTAAAAACATATAGAACTAGTTTGACAAAAATATTTAAATATGTTTTTGAAAAATAAATGGGTTCAAATCCCGTGTCGGGTACTATTGGATTTTTCTAATTTAGATTTCTAGTAGTTACTCGGAGTCTGGATGTGTGGTAAGTGTATGGCAAAAGGCCCATCACCTATTATTCCAAGGGACGTAAGCGTAATTGGTGAAACGTGGGAGTGTACTACACTTTACGTTCGGGGACTACAGGCGTAATGTTATGTTGAGAAATAAAAAAACGGATTTAAAGAAAAAAATATCTGTACCTACAGTATCATCTATATCTACACTATCACACTACTTCTGCTTTCAAAACATTTCAAGCTTGTTCGTATTTCATTTAAAAGACCATAAGCCATAGACCAAAGACCATATTACAGAACAAGTTATTGCTCAAAGTGGCACGATTCTAAAATAAGTCATTAGTCTCTATATCTTTAACATTTACAACACAGAAGTATTTTAAAGACAGTAAAACTAGCGAATGCGAACTTTGAAGACAATGACGCAGTACCTACTTAGTACGCATCATTTGGCCACCTATTTAAGCCCCTTTAATCCAAAAACAAACGTGCTGTACATGTTGTTTATGAGACCAGACTTATAAAAACATTCCTTACATCTTCTGACTTATACCATCTGGTGTCACAACAATAGTAGAATAGGTACTAAAGCGCTACGTGACTTTATGTAATTGTTGAAATGCACCACGTGTTTCACCGTAACAACCAG
>DWDT01002260.1:0-14054 GCA_018245595.1 Microceris scylla | reverse complement strand
GTGAATAGCCTCGTCAATAAGATTAAATTAGTGTCCCGGCGCGTCGCAGCACTCGTTTTGGGTGTCCACTTTATTGCTGGGGCTCTATAGAATGTCCGTAAATGTCATCTGAAATAAATGAGCAGGTCGCGATCGAATGCAGAGATCAAAAGTGTACGTTGGGACTCTCCCCGATCGCTGCGTGTGCTATAAACATACCAAATATTATAATTTGAGTGGAAAACTCTGCTGTCGCGCTCTGTGGGAACACTCGTAAAAATAATATATGTACCTTGCCTACGAATAATGTTGTACTATAATGTCACGTGTCCAATAAATAACTCTAATTGAAACGTAATACCGTTCATATGCAAGAAACGACGTGAAATTTAAAATTTCCGGTATTATTATTTTGAAACGTAGAGGTTATGAATGTTATTTTTCATGTCGCGTTCATTTTAACTTTACATTGCTCTAAATGATAACTATATCGGCTTGTACATTTATTCTCTATACTTTACAATTTTCTACGTCTGTAAACGAGGCCGTTAGTAAGTTGACGACGAGTGATTTAGGACAATTATTTTTTTACTAACAGTTTAGTGCCCCTTCTCTTAACAAAATCAGAGATTGCTTTGTCTAAGCATTCTAATTCTAATTTCTAAGCAAGGACAAAGACGCGATGCTCCTGCGTGACAAAGACGGATACGCCCGCCGTCACTTCACAATACTCGGGACAAAACCTATTCTGTGGGACGATTACCTGCGCGCGCGCATGTTGACCGTAATCTGTGCTCTCTGCGTTAGTAATTTCTCAACTGTCTCGACAGCACTTGTTAGCGTAGTTATATTGTAACAGAAGGAAACTATAAAACTTTTTGAACTCAAAAAAAGAGATAATCATAATAATACACCCAGAAGTAACTCCTGTACCCCGTTTACATGTACATATATCGCTGCAGCCTAAACTTTAAAGTTAATAATACCCAATAAAAAGTGTTACAGTAATTTTTAATTATGTAATTATTTTCCCTTTTTGTATTATGCTAAGGACAGGGCGCGATGGCGCTCATTGAGGGAAGCCTATGTCCAGCAGTGGACTGAGATGGGCTGATGATAATGATGATGATGATGTATTATGCTAAACAGCTACAATGTTTCTGTGGAGTGATCCACTTTACTTCGCATGTCCACTAGCTGGTTGACTGTCTACCTCGCTCTCCCTGATTGAAATTTTATTTTATTTCCACAAGGAAATGAAGGCCGATAACGGTCGTCGAAATAATTTCAACTCGTTTATGGTCCTATATTTTCTCGATAATGGACCGGCGGTTTCGCCCACGGTTCAACTAAAATGTAACCATTTTGCCATTCAAAACTACATCAGAGAATGTCACAATATACCTGGCTTATCTCACCGCGGGACGCACCTCAGGACCCAGAGCTCGTCGCCAAACACAATATAAAGATTAAATCAAACCCAGAGATTAGACACGTCACGCGGTTCAGCTTTAGAATTCGGAAATTGTTGTCAAATAGGATTTATTTTGCATTTACATTCACCTGCTGCCGATGTTTGGAATTATAGAAGAAATCCTCATATTCATGCATAATTGATGTTAATAATGTAAATTTAAATATTTGAAATAACATTTAAGTTTAAGATAAAACTAAAATATTCGTAGACATTCACTTTAGAATATTCGTTTCGAGGGTTATTGAGAAAAAATTGGACAACTTAGATAAGTGTAAAAACTTAAATAGCGGAAAGTCCAGTACTCCGGTTATATAGTGTACAATTTTCGTACCTAGTGGAACTATGAACCCAGGTTACTAATAGTATTTAAATGACTTGTTGACACCACAAAATAGCCAAACAACATTAGGCATTAACGGCGTCCTCGCTCACCCACCAACTCAAATACATAGTTCTTAATTCTTATACATTTTATCTATCATGTCCCTTTTTAGGGATTGATTTACAGTATTTTAAGTAAACTGGGTCACTTGTTATGGCTTAGGGTTTCTTAAACAATACCGAGTGCCGATCGGGAGGTCCTGGGTTCAAATCCCGAGTCGGGTACTATTGGATTTTTCTAATTTAGAAATTCTAGTAGTGACTCGGAGTCTGGATGTGTGCTCGGTGTATGGCAATAGGCTCACCACCTATTCCATTGTGGGATTTAAACGTAACTGGTGAAACGTGGAGGTGTACGTACTACACTCCTCTCTCTGCCTACCTCTTCGGGGATTACAGGCGTAATATTACGTTTTTTTTAACAAAATCGATTCATCTGTTTTGATATGAACATTTAGCAGCTAATTATTGTACTTCCTCTCGTTAGTGTGGACTATTAAGTAGCTCATGCAATGTTTTTCTGTATACGACGGTACTGTTCATTGGTGAGCATTTCTTTATTGAGATAACCGAAAATAAATGGAGTTGCGGTAATCACCAATACCTAGGCTCGATTATCAGTGTAACTGCAACCTTGATCGATGTAGGTAGCTAAATTCGACTCAATATCGCATCGTAATCGACAGATATCAACGCATACTCCAACCGCCAACGGTTACTATATCTGATGGACACATGTAAAGGTTATCAACAGTGCTAAAACGTCCTAATGGTATTGTCTTTGGCACTGAATTTGTATCGGGTCCAACAGTGCGACATAGTGTCCATTTTACATCAGGTTGTATAGCAAGTTATATACCCATTGTACGTTAAAGCATCTAAACAAATGGAGATATAGATCGCCTGAATCTTAACCCTTTTTTCTGCAGTCCTTTAATATTGCTATCAAATACATGACAGAAGTAAAGCAGCGGCTGCATAACAAATTCGCTACCCCGTAGCAGAACCTGATAGGTTCGCCTCATATTCAACAGTTTGTGGGTGCGGGGCCGAAAAGAGTTAAAATAGGCCAATAAGACCTAGAATCAGATTCATTCAGCCCTCTCTTTGAGTTACGCTTTAACATTTAAGTTTAAAAATTCACTAATTTACACTAAATTTCAAAAGGGAATGAATGAAACATAAATGACAATTTAAATTCATAGACGGTGTTAACAAAGAAAGGATGAAACATAGTAAATAATTACTTAATATGTTGGCTATACACGGCAATACCTATGTACTGGTAAGTTCAATTATTGTCAAACAGAAATGATCAATTAGGTCGTCTCCGACCTTTCATAGCGAGGGCTAATCGGTGCGGCGTAAATGTCAACACGAAACGTGTAACCGTTGACCCCTATTTTGATGCAAAATGTTACCAGTATAGTATGCGTAAAGTTCATTCTGTCAATATATCTGAAATTCAAGTTCAACGAACTATACCAGCTCCTTATCACTGATAACGAAGATATAAGTATCGTCTAAATCCTTACCTACTTTAAAAGCAGAATTTATCCATTTTATTTGAATTTTCATTGATAACTTACCGAGTAATCTCCACACCTCAGCACTGTTTAAGTAGACGTTCAGATGACCACAACACAGTGGCAACAACAACAACCCGACGAGCCACTTCATCTTGGAATCTAATGAATATATAATATCCAAGGAAAGTTTCTAATCTCCTGAACTGTTCACAAATACTTTTGTTTCACATTTTCAACCACCGTCCAATAAACCGACGACGTCAAGTTCTTGCCGATACAAGATACACACTCAAAACGTACAATTCTACAAGAAATTCTTAAGTAACACACGACTTCAACTCGCCTTATTTAAAAGATTGTAACGTTATTTATTCACTTGCGTTTTAATCTAGACATTAGTTCAAAATATACACATAAACAATGATAAGATGATCGTTATTTGGTTAAACGTTAATAACGCGACCTCCCCATATCAAAGCCTTCGACAAACTGGTTAGATTTAGTCGCCCTCTTACATTTTGCCTTCGCAGTACGACTCGTTGCCATCTATCGTGTGTACAAGTCAGGCTGGTGTGCGTACGTACTCGTTAGGATAGTGTTATCCAATAACGTCTCTGTGTGAGTATACATTCTCTGCAATTGTAAAAGTTCACCGCGTAAATTGTAGATGGCGCTTATTACAATTTACTTAATAAACATATTTAAATTTTTGTCTATGTATTTGAAGATATTTACTAACTACACAGTGACGACACATCCAATTCAATAAAATTTCAAATACATAAATGTATATTTGCAGTTTCAGCTTTTTCATAATTTCCTCAATTACAATCAGATTAAATTAAGAGGTGCAATATGTATTGTATGAGTATGGAGGTATTCTTAAAACATTGACTGTTTTTTTCTAGCACAATATGATTTGCTAAAACTTGCTACTTTAGATTTAATTAGTTCAGATCCGACTTAAAATTTCAATGAAAACGTTATCTAAACATTTTATTAGTTATACTCACAAATATTTACTTAGAAGAGGACGTGTCACTAGCGTCCCAAAAAACTTTAAAAGATACAAAGAATTCACAAACACACAAATTATAGGACTGTCGGTATGTATGTAGAAATTACCAGGAATTTGCTGTGGTCCAAAATATGCGGTTGGTGTCTTAGTAGTATGATTAAATCTACATAACTTTTGAAACCAGTGTCTTTCGAGTTCTGTCCGCGCTAAATTGTACAGTGTAAAGATAATAAAAAGATAACTTAATATTCTGCGAAAATTTTCTAACATTTAGTGCTAAATTTATCAAAGATATTAATCACCATCCATATAAAAAGGTTAAGTTTTAAAATTGCATTCGTGACTGTTTTATGTCTAGACTGTCTAGACGATATACTGAGGTACTGTCACATCGTCAGGCACATTCATTATAAATAATCCATATCTACGTTTGAAAGATTGTTTTTAAAACAGTAATGGAAATATTATGTCATTTTAGTTTTAAAAAATATTTTTTTCCGTTCCTTTTCGATTATTTTTTTCCCATTCGAACTTTTAAAATTAGATTACCGTTATTATGTAACAACACAGCTCTTAAATAGTCGATACTTAGTATCATAACACGCTACTTCGTAAACAACGACGAAGAAATTAACCGCAGTTTTTACTGGATACGGAAGTTTCAAGAAATAATGAAATCTTTGTACGAGATGCTGGGACGGATAGGGTCGTTATGGCTTCCTCAAAATATGACGGACTTAAAAGGAATTTGAGACAAAATACATGTATTTAAATTTACACAAATAACTGACACTCGTAAAGATCAAGAATTATGACGGTTATTTTTTTTACTCAACAATAATAACATAGGCCAAAAATAGCTGACATCAGCTAATATAAATTTTTTAGTTAAGGATGATATAATATAATATATGTATTATGTGCGTTTGGTTAATGTATGAAACTTAATAACATTGATAATGCATTTAAAAAAAAAATCTTTATGAAGATATGGTGCACGCTATGTAAGTGGTCAGTTATAATAGGAATGTCCCTCTCGCCCAGGGAGAGTTGGCAACATCAGCGGGACCACCCGGCGAGCGGCTACCGGCTCATTGAGTTAACAAGCGTGTAAACAGACGTGATCTAGAATCAGGAACTAGCCGTCGAGTGTGACCGTACAACAATAAATAATCAGCTATCGAATGCTGTGTACTACCAATAAGAAGATACTTAATAAAATGGTACAAAATATTATACTCAATGTGAAGTAATATAGTTCAAAATATCATTGGAACTTCTAAGCGCGACTAAATAGAATAACAATTGCTTAATTTTGTGTGAAGAGTCTTCATTTTGAATAAACTTGTCGTCCCCTTACCAAGATATATTTACTTCAATTAATTGATCAGCTCTCTACCAACCTATTATAAGGGCCTCAAAAGCACGGAAGATGTTGATAGCATTTATAACAGAACTTTAATATATTAACGAATACTCGAACACTCCGTCGGCTTCTGTTTCCGGAGACATAATAACATAGAAGTCTTCAAAACAAGGATGAATAGGCTCTTCCTAGGCACGTGTGCTCCCTCTTAGGATGCATCTAAGTTTAACATTAGGCGGGATCGCGGCCAAATTCTAGTTTATAATATATTAATAAAAAAAATTCAATATTCCATATTTATATTTCAATTTTTTTGTGACGGCATTCATGTGTCCTTTAGCCATAAAATATTTTAAACGGAAAAATATGAAATTTAAATGTATTAAAGTTCTATTTTAATGCGATCAAAATCTGCTATGGTCCTTATGCCGATCTATTTAAAAGGCCGTTAGAGAAATTAGCGTACTTAATGGTCGTATAATAATTAAGCGACATCTAGTACAGAAATGGTGTTATAATAGAAGTGCTACAAGAATGAAGACCATGCGTGTGAATATACGTCATAGATGGCGCTATTACTAGTATTCTATTACTAGTTCGTTCGATGGTGCTATTACTAGTTCGTTTGATAGGTATTTAAAATTCACTTGTTTAGCTTACACAATCTAATAATATAAATATCTGATATCGATTTTAAATTACTACTTTAGATATGTACATATATATAAATAGACAGACCCTCTATAACATACATAATATACTCACACATTTTTTAGCTTTAGTTATTTAGGTATCGGTGGAGGGTCAAATCCTCGCCTGTCACGCGGGAGACCGGGTTGGACTCCCGTCGAAGAGGTTAATTTTTTGCTTTAGTGTAATTAAAATACCTTTTGCATAATTATGTCCAGATATTTTTTTTTAAATCCGATTATACACATTATTCAACCAACGGTCGCGTCTGTAAGCACTGGCTGCGTGCGGGCGTCAGCGGGGCCCGAGGGAGGTCGCGGCGGGGACACGCCGAGTGCGCGCCAACTATTGTATCGTACGGGTGCGCGATTTTTCCCACGTTGTACGGTTTTAATAAATTATTGTCAAACGAACTTTCAGCGTCAGTTATGGTCGCAGTTTCAGTTTCAGTTTAGCCAGGAAATATAGAAACTTCGACTTGTCCGAGATGAATGTTCTCCAATTATTCAGAGGCTTTGAGGTTTGCTCGGAAAATAGTCGCCGCTTCAAATACAGTTCAGTTCTCTGACTGCAGTTTAATGGTTAGGTGATTCGCGCGGAAGTTTTAACGTTGTGACTATTAAAAACAACTGACTCAATGGTTAGTGGTTGCAAGTGTGACCACTGAACCAAAAATCCTGGGTTTGATTCTTAAGTCGAATATAATTGGGTTTTTGTAAGTTGAAATTACAAACAGTAACTCGGAAGTCTGGACTCTGGAATTGTTCCCGGTGTATGATAATAGACTCACCCCCTATTCCATCGCAAATACCACACCCCTCTGTAACCCCTTCAGGGAAATAGATTGTGTTATATATAAAAAAATGAAATATTCCAAAATATATTTTAATACAAAAATTTTATAAAAAAAATTGCATTATATAAATATGTCTGTCTGAGACTTGGCAAATTAATATACATATAATCAATTCTTAAAAACCAATAATTGTTAAAATAGCAATTATTATCGATACAAATGTTGTTAAAAACAATATCATAAATATGAAAATTCAGAGTAGATAGAATACAAATATGGACGTTCAGGTGTGAGTAATAAAATTAAATCTATAAAATAAAAATGTACGCGGCACATGAAAGCATTCTCGGACATTAAATACACTCGTAACTTAGGGCGGGTTACATATGGCACAAAGGAACTATAGGGAGCGTGGCACGCGCGCTCATTTCTCTTTGGGCTTCTTTTCCTTCTTACGCGGCGGCGGCACGGGCGCCTCTACCCCGCCCGCGCCCTCCTTCTTCAGCACCTTCTTCACCACTTTCTTCTTGGGTGCGTCCGCGCAGGCCTCGGTGACAGAGGACTCTATCTGGGCGGCCGTGGTGGATTTGCCCTTGGGCTGGGACTCGACGCCTATTTGCGCGAGCGACACCGTGCCTATGGGAGGCGAGCGGGGCGAGCGGGGCGAGACGGGGGCGGCGGGGGGCGAGGGCGAGGCGGCGGGCGCGCGCAGCTCGCTACTAATGATGGCGTGCGCGAGCGCGGCCGCGTCCTCGAGCTCGCTGTCGGGGGTGGGCAGGGGGTCGGCGGCGGCGGGCGGGTGCAGCTGCAGCTTCTCCGCCGGCTTGCGACGCTCCTCCGCTACACAACCAAGTTATTCCCGCCTTTATTCTCTCGATGGATTAGACGTGGCGTTAGTATGGCGGTCACATTAGAGAGCAAGCTCGGTTAGGGCCTGGAACAAAGTCGAGGGAAAAAAGAGCTACGTGGTTAATTCGAAAACGCAAGCGGAAAGTTAGGCCTGAGTCAGTTTAGCGCAGATCCGAAGCCGACATTACAAGGACTATTATATTTTATAAAATTTGTAAATACCTGTCGAATAACCCTAGTTACAATAAAACAAATTCAATTAGATGGGTACGCGAGAGTAGTGCATTAATATGTATGGCATAGTGACGATCTACATCATGGTGAAGGATAATCTACTGCAAAATGGATAATGTACTAAGCATGAAGTAGACAATAATGTTCCTTGCAATGTGTGTGAAACGATCATGTAAAGCGAGTAAAAACAAGAAAAAACAGGAATAACTACAATATTGCAGACAAATGTGCATATTTCATTGTAAAAATTCCTTTCAAGTGCATCGCTGTCTGCGCGCGTATCTTTGGCTCGCTTAGTATCTGAGAAACATTTTCGATTTACGTTACTACAAAGATAAGCGCGCAGCCATAACTCATTCCGTTCCTGGTCAAGTAGGTATCTGTTGGTGGTGAGGTCCATTTAAAGCCAGAAATAGCTTCGTGAGTCGTTGACGTTCACCAGTTCCTAAATATTGCACCCACTTGGACACAGCCCAACATTCATCAATTACATTTATTTAAAGAATTTTCAAGGACGAGAAACGACTGTAATATTTAGATTATCATGAACGAACGTGTAAATATAAAATTTATTGCGAAATTTCATAAGCCATCCTATAACGGCCGGATGTCATGTTGTGCCGTGAGCGGGTACTATATTGTCATTACCTGTTCTATCAAAGCCGCGTCTCTTGCGCTGCCTCCTCGGTAGCTGGGTGAAACAACAACGAATTTTGAAACGTATGCTCAGTAAAATAACATTAAAACCAAGAAAAAAAAAACACAAAACGGCACAAAAAACATTATGAACGCATCGATTTACGAGAATGGCGTAGAGAAATTACATTTGTACATAAGTTATCACGGTCCATGCCTCGTAAAACAGATGACACTAAACTATCAATTGTATTAGTATTAGACTATGAAAACTGCAAAATGAACTCGGTGAGATCTGACAGTGCAAAGCCGATTGATAAGCCGGCGGGCGCAATTATATTTTACGTTCTACTCACATTTGGCAGCAGGAACTATGGGAACTTCTTCCTTCGAAGGTGTGTGCGCTAAGGGAGGACTATCTGTCGTTGAAGCACCTTTTTCGGGTGTAACTTCAGACTTGGGGACATCCGGCTTGATAGGGGTTCCAGCAGCTACTGGAGCAGCTACTGGAGCAGCTACTGGAGCAGCTACTGGAGCAGCTACTGGAGCAGTTACTGGAGCAGTTGCTGGAGGAGATATTGGAGCAGTTGCTGGAGCAGCTGCTGGAGCAGTTACTGGAGCAGTTACTACTTTTAGTGACGCCACGGGTGCAACAACCTCGGTTTGTTTCTTAACTTCTGAAATTTCGGACGGAATGGTAGCTGGAGATTTTGCAACGACAACTGGTGTCGTAGCAGTGGGAGTTTCCACAATAGGAGCTTCAGCTGGAGCTGCCGGTTTAGGTTCCTCCGTGGGATCGACCGCAGCCACTATTTTAGCAGATTCAGGCGCTACTGCAGGATCTGATGCTATGACTGACGTCGTCTCGACGGAATTCAGTTCTGAAGTTTTGACCGTTTCTGGAGTATGGAGAGCTGCTGGAGATTCAGGGCGCTTGGCTACCTCCACGGGAGGAACAACCTTAGTAGTCACAGATGCCACTGTATAGACAGGTGCCTCTGCAGGAACAGGCTCAGCTGATGGTACGAAAGCTGGGGTAGGCTCTGGTGGATCAACTAAAGTTGAGGCTTCTACAGATGGTGGAACCGGATCAGATACAGACGTTGGAGCCGCTGTCTGTGCAGTGGGAGCTTCCATTTTGGGTTGCACTACTTCGACTGGTGCAGCTGGTGCTGATATTTCAACCGGAGCCTCTGTCTGTGTAGTGGGAGCTTCCAATTTAGGTTGCGCTACTTCGACTGGTGCAGATGGTGCCGATATTTCAACTGGTTGTGGTGGAGGAGTCGATTGTTTTGGGGGCGAGACTCGAGGCTGACTCAGAGTTTGCGAAATCTTAGCCCAAATATTATCAAACGCATCCGCTCCCATATAGTCAATGTTGCCAGCCTCCCATCCTTGACGCCGCGTTAAATCATCCAGAGCCTCTCGTTGGGCACCCACGCCCAAAACCACACGAGCTAGGTTGCCCGCAACTCCGGTCTGTAATAAGATAAAATTGTTATTACTACAACATACTGTCAGCAATAGTAATGTGTGATATTTTTTGCATAATTGTTGGAAAGAAATTAGCTCTTGTTATAGGAAATCAGGAAATGCGTGCAATATTATTGGGAATTCTTGGCATGCATAACAAACGGTATTAATACATACTATTATGTATTTATCTGTTTAAAAAGTGTCATACATAGCCTGACAAGACACTATTTACATGTATTGTGTATAAAAATAAAAATACATACCTCTTTACTCGTCTATTATCTTTAAAAGATAAACTTACTTGATCTTCCGTTTCGCTTGGCTTTCTAATTTCATTTTCTTTAGATGACTGCGGTACACAGTTCTCTAGAGGGACTGGACTTTCTGGGGGCGAAGGTGTTGGAGTAGGAGGCATTTCGTGTGTGCAGATCTTATGACCACGCGAATCAATGGTCATGCGATGTCTCAAATAATATCCATCATAGGGATGTCGAGGCCTTATATTTTCGAATACTTCGTAATCAAGATCACCATTTATTTCAGATCCATCCTGAGTCTCATTATTCTCAATTTTGTTCTGGACTTTTTCATTACCAACATGAACACAGCACACCTGTTCAACTTTATGTTGTTGTGGGTAAATATTATTGAAAGATAACAGATGGGTTTTATCAACATCTTTTAGAAAATTTGACTCATAGTTGTGATCGATTTTTTCATGCGTAGAAGTGTGTTTTTGAGTATTTGGAATATGATTGTAATGTGTTGGAATGTCTGCATTGGAATGCTCTATATGCCCGTACATGTAATTATGATCATGAGATTTTGAACTATTCTCAGATTGATCAAAAGTACAAATCTCGTTATCGTGAGTTCCATCTTCAATATATACATTAGTAACATGTTGTTCATATTGATGTGCTGGTTTATAGACATTTTCTATTGACTGTTGATCCTGATTGTAATTCGGTTTTGGTTTACAATCCCAAGCATTTTTTCCATAATCATGATGACTATGTTCAATGTGTTCAAACTGAGATATTTGAGTATTTCCATGGTGCCACATATTTTGTACATCTGGTTGACTGGTATATGAATGGTGATGCTGGGGAGATATGTAATCCCAGGCGTATTTTCTTATCTCCTCGTGGTTTTCTGTCTTCTGCGAATTTATATGATGTTGAACTGATGAATCTTCGATATTAGGTGGGATATGTCCTCGGTAGATGTCCCAAGGATCGTGAAATTGCGTCATGTCTATTTCGGGCACGTTTATTTCCAAATCTGGTAACTGTGCATCTGGATGGTGCCAAGGGAACTCCGATTCGGGATCCAATGTGGGTTCATAATGAGGGTAGTCCAGCCTCGGTTCATGAAAGCTTTCTTGGGAAGATGCCGCTGGGAGCGCTTCCTCAATCTCAACCTATTTGTTGAAGTGACAAAACAGCTCAATCGAAACGCATGCAAAAAAAAACTTGAACAAAGCTTCACGCACAAATGACTATATTAAATAAAAATGGTGCAGAAAGCTCGGTCCAAGCCGCTATTAGTATTTATATAGAAAAAAAATCGTAACTATATAAACATACAAAAATATTTAACGGTACAATGGACGGTAATAATATAATATATAAGTAAATCGTTAAAAAAATAAAATCTTTAAAAAATTTCACTCGTTCAAGTACGTTTGTATGTTTATTTAGTTGCCGCGGTGAATATTTCACCAAAATACCAACACCATCTACTCTATCCCAAAACCGGAACATTTATAAAACCGTGCAAAAAGCGATCGATAGCCACGACTTATAGAAATTGGAACATGTTGTTAGTATTTTGGAGAAATGTTTAGTTACTACGCGGGAACATCAATATCAAACACAGTGCAAATATACACATAGCGGACACAGTGCACGAAGCTCAAGAGAACAAGCGCTTTAGTCACTCGGGTATCAAATCAGGCGGAAAAATATTTTGTGGTTCAATTAAAATAATATGCCTACGTATTAACACGTAGAATAAGGCGAGGTGATCACTAGAGTTCCTACTAAAATTGTGTTCAATTCTCACCTCTGTAATTTTTGAGTCCTGTTGTGAATGCTTGGAAAACATGTTGTAGTGTTCAGCTCAGAGAGCGGAGTGACAATGGATCGGTTTACGGGACGCGAATGGAGTGTGACGCGGAATGCCTGCGGTTATTAGCTAAGAAACCGCAGTGTATTAATTACGACTTCTCTGCGGCCTGACATCGGATCTCGCGTCCGACCTACCGGGTGTATTACAATAGCAAGCCGCAACTCAAATATAAATGTACCACTTTGAGATTAATGCTATTAATAAATCAGAAAACGGTTGAACATTTGTAATTATAATACGAAACATGATGAAAATAGATTTGTTATCTTATCCACACACTATGATTAACAGATGATCAAAATATTATTTTGCGTAACAATGTTTCTTTCTCTTGTATTGTAAACCGATCTTGTCACTCATAATACTGGTATAGTTGTCAATGAATATATTAGTAATACATTTTAAATTGTAAATATAGATTCTGATAAATTCGACGAAGAGTTAACGTTCACTCACCATGGCGGTGTCGAGCACGCAGTGCACGTGGGCAACGAAGATATCCCACCAGAGTTGGAGGAACTCTCGCAGGTGTTGCGGCGCCTCCGCCGTTCGGGTCTCCCAGTTGAACTGTTGCAGCCAGGGCTTGGTCGCGCCGATGAAGTGAATTATCTTCAAGTTTTGCCCGTAACTATAAATATTAGACGTTAAGTATAGCAAAACAACCAATTAAAAGTCATAATATCATTAATAAAATGGTTTTATGATATAATCCATATTAATGCCATAAATACGAAAGTGTCTGTCAGATAGACCTGTTACCTCTTCACGCTTAAATTACTAAACCGATTTAGATAGAATTTGGTACAGAGATAGTTTAAATCCCGAGGAAGGACATAGCCTACATTTCATCCCGAACAAAGGAGTTGAAGGGGTTGAAATAGGGGATGAAAGTTTGTATGGGTATTCGTGATTATCAAAAATAGAACAATGAAACTTTGTATTTAGGCACTTAATAAGAAGTAAATCAATATTTCTTTTAGCATTTTTGAAATTACACATTTGTGAAAGTTAACATGAAACACCAAATAAATCTTTTTATGTTTACTATGCGTCTGTTTATAAAATTCAAAATACTTCCCAAAGCAACTATTCCAAGCGACGAAGTCGCGGGCAAAAGCAATCAAATCATTACGATCGATTATAAAGTAATCAAACTGTGTTTAGGACCATGTACACGTAATTCGCGATGGTCCAATAGTACGAGCTGGTACAAGTAGTATTAACAAGAATCTGAAAAAATCTTATAAGTATGCCGAGCCATATTATAGTACTTACTGTTTGAGAGCAGGCAGATACGAGTAGAAGGCCGCCGACGTAACGTTATACAAGAACGGCAAATGCTTGTTAATGTCCCCGTGCGCCCAATCGGAGAAGTAAGAGTTCAATAGACCCTGGTCGCCGCCTGGTGACGAATACGAGATTCAATTTTACTATGCTCACAACAATATCATCATCATCACCATCAGCCTATCTTAGTCCACTGCTGGACA
>DWDT01002259.1:0-14055 GCA_018245595.1 Microceris scylla | reverse complement strand
AGTCTATTGCCATGCATCGGGCACATATCCAGACTCCGAACCACTACTAGAAAATATAAATGAGAAAATTTTGTAGTGTTCGACTCGGGAATCGAACCCTGTTCCTCCCGATCGGCAGTCGCACTTGCAGCCAACACGACCAACGAGGCAATCAACAAATTTGTTATTTAACAATTTTTTTGTCAAGAAACTCCTATGGGGAAATACGGAGTCATCGGGGGATTCATAATTTTCATTTAGCCTGAGGTTACAGCTTAACGAAGTCAAAGCAGAGTCTTGAAATAAATAATCTGCCATTCATGATGGTTCCCTAATAATTGTAATTGTAAAATATCCTTACCATCCTATAGAAATCAGAATGCACGGAGGTAGACCAAAACCCAAAAAAGACAAAAATGGTATTTATAGATACATTCGAGCATTTGTTACTAGAACTACATTAACAACACCAGAATATACCGTAGGTACATTACACGTGAGATTTTGTCTTCTTAGCGCAGAAATGAACGTGTTTCATAAAGACGAATTTTGAGACAACCAAGAAGGCGTTGTGGTCGAGCGCAAGTGCGACGCTGAGCTCCGGATATGTGACACAAACAAGACACGCAAAGTAGTTTAGAGAGTTTATAATAGTAGTAAGAGAGTTTGTAATAAGAGTATAGTAGGAATATTTGTAGAGTTTGAGGCGTTAGATTCCAAACTGGTGAACTTTTAGAAATATTTCTAGTGTATTTTAGCTGTTATCGATCTTGTTACAGGGGATAAAGGTCTTGTTACAGGGGGTTGATATTAATTAATTCATTAAACAATGTCCGACAATGTAAGTAATGGAGCACAAAAGTAGTATTTCTCAGTGAATAACGTATGTAGTTGTCGAAGTGAGTGTACATGTTGGTAGATTAAATCCTTAAGAATCTTATAAGAACATGATATATACATAACTAACTATAAGAATTATTTAAGACGGGTCAAATAATTTGCGAAACGAAGTATTTACTAATTATGAGTTTAAAAAAGATTGATATGAGCGACACGAATAAATTTCAGAGTTTTTTATCAGTACACAGTCAAACAATGCCGATCACAAAATTTTTATCAACTTTAAGCAATAAACTTGTAATCTCGTCTTGTCTCGTAATTTAAGTTGAATATTAACGATCCTTCACATTTTCGAATGTTGTTAAATGTATTGAGTTGTTTTAAATTATTTACTTCAAAATATTCGTATTCGTATCTGTAAATTTCACATCTACTATAGCTACATTTTCGATGTATTTATAGAGAAATTCTTAGATTGTTATTTATGTCGAGTATTTTTGTCTGTCCCAAAAGTCCAAAACCAACCTCCTTAAAATATTACAAATGTATTAAATTTATTCACATTACCATAATATTAAATTATAAATGTGTTACTTATATTAGCCTTTTGTTGACAAGTGGATCCAGTAAGGCTTTAGCTGAAATAATTTCAGTTCTGTTTTCAAGTAGGTAGCGCATATTTGAATCACAAACTATTTCAGACGAAAGCCAAGATATTCATAACTAAGTTAAATCTATGCATTCCAAACTCATACGTTACATTCATAATTGTTACTATTATTATTATTAATAATAAATGTGTCAGCTCGTATTAGTAAGGTATTCTGGGCGATGGACGTTGACAGTTACCGTTAGTAGACTATATGCCTTGTCAAGTATTTGTACGGTTCGTGCATATATGTACGTATGTATGTATAAACCAATTCAATATCTATAATATACACATCTATAACGATATTACAACTGCGAATGCAACTCTCTTTAGTTCTCTGTGATACTTCATATATTTAAATAGTTTGAACTCATGTTTATATTATAAAATTTCATATAAAGATACATAGAATTCTCAAAAAGCAACCTTTCTTTCAAAGTACCTTTTAAGTTTGTCATTACATACAAAGGCCATTTTTCGCATGCGAAAGTGGAGCTTATTTGTCTATAAAATTTGAAGTATTATTAAAGTTAATACATTTCCACGTTTCGCCGGTTACGTTTACAGCGGACCGGAATAGGAGGCAAGCCTGTGCACCTGCCGCAAATACAAACTCATAGTCGAAACTAGAAAGTTCAAGATAGAGAAAATAACCCTAGCCGTCCCAGCGATCGAACCCCGGACTTCTCGATCTGTCATTCCGCTTGTAACTGCTCTATCGACGAGGCTGCTTTTTACTCAGATATTAGATTACTGTTTCATGTAGTTATTTAAACAAGGCCAGTACTTATTTAAATATAAAAATGTAGCAAGTCAGGAAAAGTTAAATTGGATTTTATTTAATTGGCAAAATAGCAAAAATTTTAAGTGACTATACTGCAATAAACTCTGTTGAAATGGAGTGATTCAGCCACTTAATAACGAAATATTGAAAATAAAATATACTCGTATACAATAAAGGATTTGAATTCATTTTTTACATATTCTATGTTTTCCCAGAGTTGTATGTATATATTATATATTGATACGTATGAGATTATTTTAGAAATACCAATGTAATTTAGCGAATTAGTGCAACCAACTCCAGTGAAACGTAACATCATTACTTAAGGTTTCAATTAATTAATACATGCGGAACTAAACATTACTTGCTCTAATACGAGTATATAGGCGCGTATTCTGTTACTTAGATACACTATGCGTTTCAATCTGATGGACACAGTAATTAGTGAACTGCGAAATTGCTTCATAGCTCTACCACAATCTATAGCTCTATAGTGCGCTCGCTCGGGTGCTGTTTCATGTGCTATATACGATTCACCTATGAAATTTTAATAATGCTTATATTTATCATGTGGATCACATGAAACTAGGGCGGGTTACCTATGAACCGATGTAACCAACTGCCTCAAAGAGTATATTTATCTCCTGGACACTACTGGACGAGCCTCACCTATTAGGTATATTTTTGTTACTCTATATATCTTTTATTTCTACTAGGCTTTCGTAACTTATGTGAATGGAGCGTATAGGGAAATAGGGTATTAAAATTCCAACATTAATAAGAGATAGTTGCATTTAAAAACTTTTTATTGTACAATAATTAAGCGTACAAGTTTCACTGTTCTAGTAAATGGACACAAAATATCGCTACTGATCTATGATTATACAGTCAAAATTTGTACATTAGGTAACAAAAAAAGAATAAAATCACGCTTGTAATCCCCGAAGGGGTAGGCAGAGGAGTGTAGTACATTCTCACGTTTCAGCAGTTACCTTTAAGTCCCATCGAATAGGTGGTGAGCCTATTGCCATACGTCGGGCACAATTCCAGACTCTGAATCACTATTAGAAATTCTTATATAGAAAAAGCTAATAGCACCCGACCTGGTATTTGAACCCAGGATCTCCCGATCGGCAGTTACGCTTGCAACCACTCGACCAACGAGGCACTGTATATGAGGTGATTATATTATCTCTAATTAATTAATATTAATTCAAGGTTTGTGAGTAGTGGTTGGACCACCATCTCAGGAGTCCAAGCCAACTTCACCTGCACGTGGTGCACCCTGCTACAACAGGCGAGGCTCTGGCGATCGGACAATTGCGACCGTTTGTGAAAATTTCATGCATTTTGGACAAGAGCAGTTATAAAATTTGAGCTAATAACTAAATAAACTAACACACGTATACACATAGTCCCACAAACACCTTACATAAACAAAAGTGCGAATTAATGATTTGTTATATTTCTCAATATAATAACGTATCTATAATAAATGTTTCATCTAACGCTATTGCATTATCTTTATGCCGAACAATTTATTATTTTATTGGCTTTTATATACGAACAGTCGCTATAGGGTGCGATTTTAAATTCAAAATGAACGCAATTACTGCGGTGCATCACAGATGTTGCAGTTGAAATGCGGTTATTTCCATCACAGTACTATTGTATACTATATGTTTCGGCACAACATCCTATATAGCGTTTTCTTTCTAAGAGATAAGGCTTAATTTTCAACGCCTTAAAATATAGAACACGTGTTCACAATATATGATATCATAAAAATATATGGGCTGTAATATTCCTTAAGGCTTATGACTGAAGGTTCCATTTTCAATGCACGGTATTTTACTAGTCTCCACGCAGTCATACACAGGGTTTGTAAAACATCGTTTTAAGTTAGAATGTAGGACGATCTGATAAGTAACATTTCGGAAACAAAGAGAAAAGATATTAAATTTGCCAAATTGCTTTTAAATTACATCATATATAATGATTGTTCCATACTAATTATGATTAAAGTTCACTACACTTTAACTCGATATAAATGTGTATGTAACATTTCGAAATCATTAATATTTTATGTATTAGTAATATAATTAATAGATATATATGGATATATAATGAATATATGTGGCCAAAAACAAATATTAACTAATATTCATTTCCATGGGTAATTAAAATCAGCAATAAATATTAATTAATATAATGAATACTAATTTACGAAATCGGTCGTCGCCCAACCTCGCACCTAGTCTTAACGCCGTGCTATTCACACTCTCCGTATCCAATCCGCATTGAAGCAAAGGGGAGTAATTTCCCGCTTTAGTAATATACCCCAAGGATATTACCAAAAGTCAATCTGTAGCTCCATACTATTTATTTACAGTACATGCTTGGATTTTCTTCAAATATACGTCCTAGCTTTTAAATCAAACACACTACATTTATAGAACAAACTAAGTGTCAACAGAATAGTTAAACACTGCGGGTGAATTGTGATCTCCACGTTAATGTTTACTATAAAGTAGCTACGTTGGTGTTACTTCTATTGAGAATGAACGCTGGTCTTCTGTTATGATTCTTCGCATGTTTTAAACAAGACAACAGTAGTTTAAACCGCAACAAAATGTGTAAGACCAGCAACAATTAGTTTAAGAATCTATTTAAAATTCAACTTAACATGTTCACAAAATCAGTACAAAATAAAAGAGCCTTTCCTATTCGTTATACTTAATCACAGCTTTAAAAGCAGTACGACGTCGCACCGCTAGCAGACTGTCAATAATGAATACATACATACATACTTAGAAATTATTGTTGCTATCAACACAACTAGTTACATAAAAATAGAACATTTTCCATGATACTTTTGTACTTCATCATTATTATCACATCTCTACTAAGAATAAAAGGGGTTAAGCCCATAGTTAACCACGCCGCGCTGGCATAGTGCAGGTTATCACGTTACACCCTTAACACTACTTAAAGAACTTTACAGATAACTCTAATGACTGCCACTTTCCCCGCGATGTTTGTTTTACATACATATAGTATACACATATGTACCTACATATTGTTACGCCTATTTCCCATAGGTGTAGGTAGAGGCTAAGAGTTTTCAACTACAATCCAAGAAAACTTCTTTTGTATCTTCCTATATGTTCTGTTTGTTACTATCAAAACTTTTTAGATAATTATATTCAAAGGTGGGTTTAAGTGGGTTTAAGTATCTTTACATTTCGCTACATAATAGCTGTGCCCAAAGGATGTGGTTAACTGCATACTCCAGTATACGTTCAAAGCGCTCCAACTCTGCATTCAAGTATAGAAACGTTATCTTTGACCTTATTAAGGATTCATCTCGTGCTATTGAAGAGCAGCAGAGTGTGCGATGCGAGATGGGCTCTGTGATTCCCAGAGCGCATGCCGAGCGTGGGGATTACGGACATAGACACCCTTTGAGGACGCCTATGTTCGGCTATGGACCGTGGCAGGCTAATTACGTTATTAGAAGATTCTAACTATATTATAAACCAACTATAATAAAAATCAGATAAAGTGCATGTCCTTCTTACTTCTGTTCCTTAGAACCATTTTTTCGTCAAACTTTAACCTATTTATAATGTACATTGAAAGTCTATCGATTTTAAACAAGTAGTATTAAAGTTCCCTTTTTGTTCTGAATGCACTTCTAGGACCGCTTATAGAAATCCATAATTCTAAGCTTGCCGATGAATCTTGTGCTTCTCAAAATTTTCTAGAGAATTGTATCTTGTATATGTGTTCCTTATATAGATGTCTGAAAAAATTTCATTTTCTTGTTAATTCAAACATTACTTTGGTATGTTATATACATTAGAGCTTAGAGCCGCAAATTTGCATACAGTTAATAGTCGCATAGCTTAATGCATCGTATGTTAATATTCAGAACGCATTTCATTTAATTCAATTTGTATGATTTCTATCTTAATTCGTCGCTTTTAGGAGACTAAAGCTAAAGAACGAATTATTAGTCACGATAAGGTTGAGCGGTGGAAAACGAATAGTATGTACTATACGGAAGCGACAGACTACGCAAATACGCTAAGACAACTGCAGGCGAGCAACTTTGCAAATGTGACCTATATTCAGAACGCATAGCCTAGCAAACTTGCTACCCCGCCACTGGAACGGTCGACAAACGAATCAATTTATGAAAAGAGAACCTAACGCAGTAGTAGATCTAGTGCACGGAATAGTTAAAAACTTGACCCAACAACCGAAATAGCGCTAAGCAAAAGGAAACAAAAAACACGACGAAGTACAAAAAACCGCGTTGCCTACGCGGTTAAAACTGCAAAGATTTCTAAATGCAAAAAGAAAACACGTCTTCAGCGAGGTCAACACGTGGTCACTGCCCTACCTAAAGTCCTGTTTACAACGCGAGCTAAAATTATAAGATAAACTCACAGGAGAATGAAAAACGTAGATACTCACCTAGGATTCGGAGACGCAGTCGAAATTTTGAATTTAGACAAATATAGTGAACACAATCAAAATATTCTAAAAAAACATCAATTTCCAGGAACGACCAATTTCGCGCGCAACATCCATTACAAATCGTAGAATAATCACAAAGCCAAAAACAAAACTAAAGAAAAAATTGACAATAGCATCAACACCGTCGTTGAACACAATGAATATACAAACAAAGCATTTCACTATCAACATCCCGACGAAAATGTTTCCAAGTTCAGTCCAAACCAACGTAGAGCTCTCTAGCTCTTAACCATTCTACTGAATCAAACTATTTTGAAACCGGGGAGGGGATGGTCACGGGCTGCAATACCCCAACCTACTACCGCAGTATCGCAATTAATAGGGATGCATGTTCCGTTATGTCGATGTAAAAACTGCACATCACTAGCAATTAATGCCCCCCATAGACGAAATGGCGCATCGAATTGTCTAGTCACGGATCTATCGATAATTTCAATATGCATTCAACAGAAATTATTTTTGTAAGATCTAATAAAATCATAATCAGTAATGATGACATTACAAGATAAGCAAGTGATTGAATAACTCAAGAAATTGATTTAACAATTTCATTATAATTTTATGTGAAATGCACTTTTTCGATAAGGCAATATAACGAAATATTTTTTTTAATCTTAGAATAAAATAATGTTTTATTCTTAATGACCTAATAAAAGCATATGACGAACAAGCATATGACCAAATTTAAAACAATGTTTATGTTTAAACAACATTACATATGTTATAAAGGAATATTTTATTACTTATATAAAATTGCTATTTCTGGGTATTCCTGGGTATTGAAACTCGATTGTAATTTAGATTACATCGAATGATCATTTTTATAAAATTATATCAAAGCAATATTAATTTGTATATCGTCACTCCGCCTAGCTGGAGTGACGGTATACATACGCAAATTGGCTGGCAATGATTGGATGCGAAGAGCTGAAGATCGAGCTCAGTGGCGTGCTGTTGGAGAGGGAGAAGACTGATGATGATGACGACGATGAATATTAATTTAAGAAATATGGGAATTATTTTGCGTTAACGCTAGTGAAAAATTTATTTTTGCTTGTTTACGGATATGCATACTATTGCGAATGAATATTGAAATACATCATTGAACGCCAAATATCTCTATCCTAACAACTGATATCTTCTTCCACATTCATCATTCTTCAATTCGCATGCACCCTAGCTTATGGAGACTCTGACTACCCCATCGAACAATACTTGATATTCTATTTAGTATCGAGGTAGAAACCTTCAAAAGACACCTGTGTAGTGGGAGAGATATCGGTTTCTATGGCACTTTTAGGGGATGAAACCACCGCGATGACCTTGTTTTGCACTAATAGGAGGACTCTGGGATTTCCAACGGAACGCATTGATGCCCTCGTAGCTCGGCGCCTCTCCCATCCCACTCCAGGATAATATTTTCTTATTTAAGCGTTTCTGAACGTTATTAGTACCAGACAAGAATATCGATGTAACGAGAGCATCGATATAACACGGACATCGATACTACACGAGCATCACTATGCGCGCGCAGTAGCGCATCGCCCCGCCCCTTCCAGTGTTGATAACAAAGAACTCATACATTTAAACTTCTCATTAATTTTTAGTTGTACTGCAGTGAATCTGTATCCACACGAGTATGTGGTTAAGAAGTTGCCACGCTACGAAATGCGTAGCTTACGTATAAACTTTCCAAAAAGTTAGTAGCAATTAAATTTTTATATATATTATGATTTATTAAATATATGTATGAAGATATACAAAACAGGCGTTTTATATATTGCCGGACAAGTTTTGCTCGACATTTCTTAAAACGGTCTTATAAACGCAGTCATCTTTACTTGTCCGCAGTTTCCACCGTACAGGACTGTACACTGGAATTGTAGTAGCATGCAACGTATAGGGGAATAAACTTAACTAGTGTGTATTTATTACTGTGTCGCTGAAGACGGCAGTTTTAATTGGATTAAATCATCCCACAAAGCTCAGCCAAGTACGCTTCGTAATTGCATCAAATTGCACGCAAAGCCTATAATATTATGGTATTTATATATGCTTTCGCAAGTGCGGGTTACACATATCTTCAATTTTGGGCCGCGGAGGCCATTATGTAATAAACTCCTCGAGATTGTAAGACCGCTTCTACTTACGCTAAAAAAATCCGTTTCTATGCAGTAAAGAGATGTTTAGTAAAAATATTGATATCCGTTTATCTGATAATATCAATACAAGATATATCTTGGTAAGGGTTTGAAAGCTCGTATTATAATATACCTTGCAAATCCTTTGCTGCTTTAGTGTGCTATGAGACCATAAACGAAATACAAACTAATGTAAAGTCTTAAACTTCGAATATAATTATATTACATAGTTATAAAATTTCTATGAGTACTGGAGTATATACATACGTCGTAAGTTTAATTTAAAAAATGTTTTAAATTAGTCGTTGTTTTTAACCGATAAGCGATAAGTAATAATGTTGATTAATCGTAATATTCTATATGATTATACTAATGGCATTTTCTTTCTGTAAGAGGATATAAAAAACTTCAAAAATTTAAGATTTTTCATTATCAACCTTTTCGTGTGCTACGCTAGTCGGCGCAATAGAGAAACACTTATACAGAGTACCGGTAAGGTACAGAGAAGGTTAAGCATATTGAAAGATTTATAAAAAACATAAATAGTATATTTTATATCTATTCTAAAATCATCGTGGATAATATCGGTACAGAGATGGTATCAGTCTTATCGTAACCATAGTGTTTTATTGAATTTAGTTACGGCCTTAGTTAGGCGACCTGTAAAGTTATGTTTAAGGAACCTAAAATATTGCTAATTTAATAAAAAGAAGTACGAAAGAAAAAGAGTACAGCTGAAGCACCATAAAAAACTTTTTTTTAATAAAATGTGACAATATTAGTAATGGATGAAAGTGGGATAAATGCAACTTTTAAGGGATGTAAGGGGTTCCAACCAACATCTCAGAAACCCAAGTCAATCTCATCTGCACGTGGTGCCCTGCTATGTCCAACCCGCATGCTCAGCGTGGAGATTACGGGCGTAAAACCCCTTTTGAAAAGCCTATGTCCCAGCAGTGGCCTGAGATAGGCTGATGATGATGAACTTTTAAGGAACACTGGAGAATGTTAGGTATTTTCCGGACAATTTAAAAACATATTTTAATAAAAGAAGATTAGCACTCACAGAAAAAAATAAGTCTTTAAATTTCACAACTCTTTTATACTTCAGAATTTTATACTGGAATTCATCGCTAGGGTATAGACAGTTAGGTATTTTCTTTTTTATAAAAACGTCCTCGCTGAGATGCCTTAGCGTTCCAAGTAGCAAAGACAATGAAGGTTAGGTAAAAATAACTGTCAAGTAAAATTAGCTGCTGCACACAGAATCCTTATCCAATTTGAAAAATAACTTAATCTATTAGAGATCAAAGAAAAATTCGCATGTTTGCCTATCACATTCGCAAAGCGACATCGTTTATACTTGACAGAAGCAAATGGATTAATCTAAAGCCCATGATGGATTTAAATTCAATTGTTTATTATTAGAAACTTTATACAATCCTCACTAATTGGAACAGGGATAATCGAAAGGAAGGATCGGTACTCAATATTATACAATAAATAATTTACACTCGTAAATTGATAGACACGTTTGAATACGCCAAATGTATACCTTGTTAATTGATCAACGACGACCGTCGACGCCTAAACCCGAACGCCATTCACTATTAGTATGGACGCGGAATTGGTTCAACGCCAAGCATTCCCTTGACGTATCTTTGCACTGTAGCGTAAATATTGTTAAAGTCCTTGTCGTAAAAACAAGGGAACTAATGACCACGTTGTCAAACTTGTGCGCATCTTTAATATTTACTGGGAAAATGACTAACAATATCGATAAAAGAAATCGAATGAACGAAATATATACATATATACATATATGTATATATACTTTACGTTCCGTAACGCATAGTATGAAATATAATCAAAGTGAAGAGTGATTAAACTATACATGATAATGTACAAAATACAATTTTTAATGTAAAGTCAAGCAAATCCAGCCCTGCAAATATTATGAAAATCCATTAATCTAGTTAAAAATAAACCTCGTCAGAAAGCATGGTATATCAACATATAAGTCTCCGTACTTTTCGCCGATGCATTAAGCAGATTCACGTTGTTAATAGTGTAACGCTTACTGGAGCTTTTAGAGCCGAGGCTGCGTAAGTCCATTAATGGATAAACACGTAATGGATTTAAATACCACTGTTTTATATTTCCGTTAACGGATATTACTGCTTTTATCAGAAGGAGTCAAAATATAAAAATGGAATGGAAATAAAATCATGTCATGTCAGTTATATGAAGATTATAAAGATAACAAGATATTCGACTGTCCATCGGGAGGTCCTGGGTTCAAATCGGGTACCACAGTAAGATTATTGATTCATGATATTTTGAACTATATTTAGTACAGCCCTACCGCTAGTAATAATTTTTATATATCTAGCACTTGCAAACATTTTTGTTCATATATTTTATTTTATTTTATTTTTTTTCAACCCCTTACAATTCCACTGCTGGAATACGGGTCATTTTTATTTTTTACTGCTGTACAAATTAAGAGTATACCGAAATAAATAATAACAAATAAAAACGTAGCATGGATGTGTAATGTCAACTACATGTAATAATGAGCATACCCAGTAACACAACAATAACAATATTATCATATAAGGACGTACGTTGCCAAACTGTGGTTATTTGATCTATCAGCCATTAGACTGGACAACAAAGAGATGGAATTAATACCATTGTCCTCGGCTTACTCAGACGATGCCTTTGTCCATAACAGCCTTTGACAGACCGAACGGGATATGCTTCAAATTATTCTATATAAATATATCATTATCTCTGTCCAATTAACTAGACTGTCCAATTAACTAGATCATATACTTTTCGTGTTTATGTTAATCCATAATTGATGAATAATCGCTAATTTTAAACCATACGTGTAAATTGTTATAACAATATAATAGTTATAAATTGTTAAAACAAATTTCTTAGTGTAGGCCGCCCTCCAGCTAGGTTGAGTGACGATATACGCAAAGTGGCTGGCAGTGGTTGGATGCGAAGAGGTGAAGATCGAGCTCAGTGGTGTGCTATTGGAAAGGCATATGTCCAGCAATGGACGGGAATATGCTGATGATGATGACGATGATGATGATGATGATGATGATGATGAGGAAGAGGAGGAAGAAGGAGGATGATGATGATGATGACGATGATGATGATGACGATGATGATGATGATGACGATGATGATGATGATGATGATGATGACGATGATGATGATGATGATGATGATGATGATGACGATGATGATGATGATGACGATGATGATGATGATGATGATGATGATGAAAGTTGGTAAGAAAAATACATACTTCTCTATAAATAGAAAATTGCAACAAGCCAATTAAAAGAAGTAAAAAAGTATATTTTTTAAAATAATGATTCTAACAGTAATTAACGTGCCTCTCCATTAGCTTCTGCCGTCAAAAAGACTGAAAGTAAATTGTGCAAGCCTATAATCAGTTTAATAGTTAATGATAAAAACTTGTAGACGTTGAGCTCCAGTCACGAAGTACAAATTTGTGTCTAAAATATCGGTAACATGTTACATGTTCCAAACTAAAACACTCTATCCATTGTCAACATAACTCTTGATTGAAAACAAACAAGCTAACGTAACTTCATTGTAATCCTTGCCAACATTCGCTTGAGCCACTTGACTTTGGTATTGTTATAAATTCTTGTTAGACTTGCACAAATTGAAAAACTTCGTGATCATTATGAATCATAGCCATATAAATCGTATGTAAAGTAACTCCACACCTCTAGTCCCCGAAGTGGTAGGCAGAGGAATGCAGAACACTCCGACGTTTCACCGGTTACGCTTACGTCCCAATATGGAATAGGTGGGGAGCCTACTGCCATGTACCGGGTTACATATCCAGACTCCGAACCACTACTAGAAAATATAAATTAGAAAATTTTGTAGTGTTCGACCCGGGAATCGAACCCGGGATCGGCAGTCGCACTTGCAACCAATACGATCAATGCGGGAGTCAAATTCTTATTAATGTATAGATATAATTACGCTGAGAAAATGAAATAAATTGTGAAGAAGAATAAAAATCACGTGAACGTATATCGAATGCGACGATGGCTAAGTCTCGAAAGAGGAAGTCACGATCGTACAAGAATGCAGCTTGTTGCGTCACGTCTCGTGCACGCGTGCCGCTCGCACGCCGCCAGGCACGTACTGCACGAAACTAGTGCGGTTTTAGTACAATAAAATATAAACGATCTCAATCCACTTGAAAATATGAACCGGAAAGAGATATAGCTTATGAAAGTATTCTGCCATATTTCCTCTGTTTTATTTAGATGGAGTTGTTGTGCTATAATAAAAATAATAAGTAAACGTAACTTCACGCCTGTAATTCCCGAAGAGGTAGGCAGAGGAATGCAGATCACTCCCACGTTTCACCGGTTACGTTTACGTCCTGCTATGGAATAGGTAGTGAACCTATTGCTATGCATCAGGTACATATCCAGACTCCGAACCACTAGTAGAAAATCTAAGTTAGAAAATTTTGTAGTGTCCGACCCGGGAATCGAACCTGGGACCTCCCGATCGGCAGTTGCCAAACGTTTTTTAAAATTAAAGTAGCCTAAGTTACTCCTTATTACATCAGCTATCTGCCTGTGAAAGTCTCGTCAAACTCGGTCCAGCCGTTCCAGAAATTAGCCGGGACAAACAGACAGACAAACAAACAAAAATTGTAAAAAAAAAAAATTTTGGTATATGTACATACATATGCATTTAGTAAAAAGCGGTTATTTTAATACTAAAAACAGACACTCCAATTTTATTTATTTGTATAGATGAAGTTATAAGATAAACTTAAATACATATGCCTTATAACTAATAAGGCTGACCAAGTCCTAACAAATACGTGCTCTACATTTTAGGCATTGAAACATTCTCGGTTAGAACCCACCGCGGGAAGCTGTTACCGCAATCCATTTCCCTGTTTCTAGCTGTCTCGCGCTGTTTGCTTACCTGGAGCCATTATTCTTATAAATTACTAGCTGTGCCCGCGACTTCGTCCGCGTGGAATTTTTTATTTAGAAATCAATTAAGAAAACATAAAAGTGTTTTTA
>DWDT01002258.1:0-14057 GCA_018245595.1 Microceris scylla | reverse complement strand
CTGTATTCAACATTACCAATAGTTTAAATATACTTGAAATTTTATTACTTCTTAAGGTTTTTATTTATTTACCCGACTGTTTTTATTCCTAGGTTTCTTATTAATTAGTAAAGATTCACATTTCGAAAAGACACCCACACGTCCAACAGGAGAACGATAAAAGGTTTGCTTTTGAAGATCTTATAAAATTGCTTTTCTATACATTCACATCTTCGTCCTTCTGATCCAAAAATAACAACACGTGTAGCTATTTTCGGATAGATATAACTGCCGGTCGCAGATTATTTACCTGTGAAATTATTGTATTTATTATATACATACATATTTCTAGATATTATAATAACTTATAATATACATAATTATAGGTAAATATGTATATGTAGATAAGCTTATATACTCGTTCCTTGCCCTATTTAGAGCGACAAAAAATTACAATCCAAAGGTTTTTGTTAAGCATATTTTTATAAAGGTATCCTGGTACATAAATTAATAATGTTATATTTTTACAAAGACATAATTATATGTATGATATTACACCGTATAATCAGTGCACGATAACTTGACACCTGCGTGCTATATATTCAGTCTTATTTACTACTGAATCTCTGCCGCGACCTCACTGCAGTCGGCAGGAGCTCGTGAAAAAGGACCTCCGTATATGAGTAGGTCCGAACCCAGTCGGGCTATCCCGAAAAACGTACGAAAGTTTAACCGGTACATATACATAATACGTAGGTACTCGTATGTACATGTAGAGTTCATTGATTAGATATTGCGCTTTTTTAATTTAAATAACGATATACATTTACTAACAGTCTATTCATATCTATTATCATATCTTAGAGTAGAGACTGCGGCTCGGCAAACGTGGTGGTGGGATGACGATCTGCGAAAGGCTGCAGGCAGTTGCTGGATTCGACAAGCTGAGGATAGGGGGCGATGGCGCTCATTGGTCGAGGCCTACGTCCAGCAGTGAACTGAGATAGGCTGATAACAGTTTTTTCTTACTGAATCAACCCGTTGCTGCGACGTCACGCGCAGGTATTAAATTGTCGGACACGGGTTATACCTGCAACGATATATATATAGTCTATCTATCCAAATATATATGTATCTATCAATGAACAATCCACTCTTCAATGTCAATATTCATATCAATATTAGACATATATTGTATATTATGCTGTGTGATCGTAATCCGTTGTTCGATTCGACAAAAACTTTAAACTAGAATATGTGTATCTGTTTTTTATTATATCTCTGCTGGAGGTAGTTGTGAAAAAGTTAGTTTTTAGTATCGACTACCCACATATTTTAATAATAACGCTTCACATTCAGTTCCACGCTCTGATATCGTGTTGTGGTTGCCATGGAAACACCCACGAAGAAAAATACACAGCCACGTACATTTTGACTTTACTTTTTCAATATTTTTTTTTGTCCCATATATTTTAGCATGATCAGGGACTATATTTTAGAGTGATAATAAAAAAATAATCATATTAATTTTTTTTTAAATTTACGAATAATGTAACTAGAGGTACTAAAAATAAGTAAAATAGATTAGTGAAAATATATTGTTCAAAATTGTCATCATCAATTCTTATGGTGCAACTGGTTGAATATGGATTTCGTCTTAGGTCCAGAAAGGTTTGGCCCATAGCCTATCGCGCTGGCCAAGATCGCAAATTTTGTGCATTTTTGAAAACATTATGAAGCATTCTAGGACCATTAGGCTTCCTTATGATGGTTTTGTTCACCATTACATCAAATAACAGTCGATGTTTGAAATATAAGTAATTTTGTACAAATAAGGTGTACGTTAAAATTTGAACCCAGGACCACGACCCGGAAAAGGATGGACATTAAATCATTATGACTAGACAATCATACCTATTTATTCATTTATACTCTTTATTTATACTCACCGGTATAAAACAACATGTATAAACAAAAATTTCTTAATGCTAGGTACACAACAGGCTATATTATAATCCATATAAAGTTGTGAGTATTTGTGTCACCAATTATTTCATTACCAAACATATTTTGTGCAGTTATTTAATATAAAAATATATCACGTTTAACATTGATACCGTCCAATTTACATTTTATACCACGTTAGTATTAAGTTATGAATAATAAATTGAATTAATTGCATTAGTGTGAATATTTAATTCGGTTATAAATTAGACAGCGCTATGTCAATTTATGTTCTAAATTAAAATTGTTTAATCGTTAAACAATCAACGGGCAAGCCATTTAATTACATAAGGAAAAATATCCAATTAAATAGCAAATACAAAATTCATTTTGAAAAATTATTATATACATACTTACATATCTAGTCACGCAACATCCCTTTCGAGGTAGGTAAAGAGTACAGAGTGCCACATATCTCTATCTTTACAGATGTAATGTGTGAAAAAAGTCATTGTAATGCTTCATAATTGTTTTAAAATGTTCTTAACACATGACTTCATTACTATGTCCCTGTTCTATTAAGCTCATGAAAATTAATCTGTCAGCAGCGACCATCTGTTCAAGTCAACCTCACCCAGAATTGCTGTATCATAAAAAAGTGATACAAAACAAATAAGCTCCAATTCCTTGAAAGGATCATTAAAACTAAACATTTTTATATCTCCTGTATAAAATTACCATTAATATTCATAAGCCGTTCGGTGAAATGAGATATTTGTAATTAATATTTTAATTAATGTCAGCACGACCTTCCAAGGTCGACTTCTTTATATGCTGATCACTGGACTCTAACCTAACAGCTTCATTGGTTGCTTCGAAATAAGCATGATAATTCCAAGCAACCAATCATAGCCCTTAGTTTACTGAATGGTGTTGTTTAAAGGTGGAATAATTAGTCGCGAACTAATGTGTTGGAAATATTTCAAATTGTCATGTATACCTTTGACAAGGTTGACTACTAATTAATACTCAAATATTAGAACTGAGTCCAGTTGGCTCAAGGTACATTCTAACATACGGCAACGCTTAAAAAACAACGCAGTCAGCGGTCAACCAAACAAAAGGCCGCGAACATATATTTGGGCTTTAGACATCTGTAAAACTTGGGCTAGAATCGTTTCTATAGGTTTATAGGTTTAAAGACATTTATTCCCAAAAAGACACATTTGTCACTTATATGAGAACATAGTTCTTAAAAATAGTACATGTGTTCGTTGTCGCACTGTAGTCGCAGTTTCTTTTGCTTGAGGTCTACAGCAATAGAGCTTAATAACAACAACAAAAACATCAACCTGCTTCAGTCCACTGTTGGACGTAGGCCTCCTCTAATGGGCGCCATCGCGTCTGTCCTCAAAGCTTAAAGCGCTTTTTTATCTATTCACCACCTATTCTGAGGAACTTAAAGGTAATTGGTGAAATGTGGGACTATACTACACTCTTCTACTCTCTCTCTACCTCTTCGAGGACTACAGGCGTGATGTTACGTTATTATTTCAATAGTTATTTAGTCCTCTATCTAAAGATCGTATTCAAAACGCCGCTATCAGGGATTAAGTTGGTTTTTGCATAGTAATTTGTAATTATACGTAGAAGCTATTCGAATTATCTAAAATTTATAACCGATTTCTTTATCATAAAGAGGTCTGTCATAATACCGATTGTTTAAAATTAAATTTATAATGATAAGAATATTGATAAAATCTATGATATTATAGTGAAGTGGCCAATGTGCGTTCCACGTGGTATGTGTGGGCTTCAATTCAAATTTTAACGGGTTAGACATTTGACTTAGCAGGTTCCACCTCTTGTCGACTTGGTCTACCTGTATTTATCAAAAAGAATCGTACTCAATATTAACATTACATCTAATACTACCTATTGTTGCAATGGTAGCACATAGCCTTAGGAAAGTGCATGGCAAATTGTATTGTACGTGTGTTTTATTTGTCATGATGGTAACCGGGCTTCTGATGGACAAGTACATCACTTGTTTGAAATTACCGCTGGAAATTTTAAAGTTCTTAAAGCTTTATCATTGTTACAATTTTTAACATTTCAGTTCTGTGTTCGTGAGAGTCGTTTAAATGTAATATTTATTCAATTAAAATTTATTTCAAACGTGTACAAAAAGCTAATTTAGCTAGCTAAAAAGATATACTAAAACTTAGTTTCACGTACATAACATGTAGGTAATTTATGGCATATACTGAAATAATATCATTAGATACAGTTCATTGCGCTAAGTCGTCAATGAATTTTTAAAAAGCAAATTTACAAGGGTTATAAATTTTTTTTAATAAGAATTAATTTACAACGTCTAATGCGAATTCTTCGGTTGTGTTCAACGTGTTGTGATTATATTACATAAGCGAAAGCGGTTATTTCGAACGGGATAAACAATATGGTGATATAATGTACTTGTAATCTTGTCCAACAACTGGTCAATTTCCTAAGTATCGTCAGCTGATATTAAGATAAATGAAGCACTGTTCCGAATGATTACTACAATAGGGTTTCTGGTCGTACGACTATTTTAGTCATATTGTCGACGATATTTCTAAAGTCAGTCTCCGCCGCGAAATCGCTGCACGCGCCGGGAGCTCATGAGGAAGGACCTCGTACAGGTCCGAAACTAGTCGGCCACCCCGAAAAACGTACGTGAGTTAAGCCGGTACATTTATAATCATGGATATTTCTAAAATTGACAATTCGTTCGAATCGCCCTTCGAATGGTAGGTACTATGTAACAGTTCAGCTCGTGAATCCCAATAGTATTATACGGTTCATTTAAAAGGTTGAATTTGCGGAACCGATCTAATTCACACGGGTTAGCTATCAAAATTGTTCGCAGTGGCTAATAGATCAGAATGCTGTTAATATTTATAAAGATAGAATGCTAACTATTGATTTCAATGTTTACGTTTCATTGTGGTATGGATGCTGAGCCTACAGCCATGCGCCGGGCACAAATCCAGACTCCGAGCCATTACTAGAAATTTCAAGGAAGACAAACTCATCGAATATAGTCGGGATCGAATACAATTTTACTTTGAAATCTTAGTATTACAAAAATTTGGTATTATTAATATTGTTTAAAATGTGCTCATTCTTGGGTACAAAATATGCAGTACAAAAATATCGATGTCAACAAGAAGAGTATTGATGACTAGGAAAGAAATAAAATAATTTCTTGCTTGCAGTTGTTATGAAGCCGTAACAGAATTCTAAACAAGAAAGTTTTGTGGGCCACGAACAAGCTGGACTCGACTTAGAACATTCTTATTTTATTTATGCTTATGATATGGTCGTTATAAGTTTGCTATGTATTTTAAGAATACTTTATCTTAAAATATCATCAAAAATACTTTGTGTAATAGGTATTGTCTTTGAAAACTAATATTTTTATGAAATAAGTTTTTAATAAAAGACGAAGTTTTGGTTCTTTGTTTTAGGTTTTGTCTGCTGAAATATTGTATTCAGGCATCGCTTCTTATCTTTCTATAACAGACGATACTATAACACTTTGAATCGATTTAAGTACTACCAATTTATGAACAACAATGTCTAGATAACATTTGACGATGGTTATTTACTGTAAAATTGACTTTACAATCCTTTGTGACTTTTATCATTGGTTCATTAATGAGGGTAGAATTTGCATTGTTATAAGCTGGGAATAAATTTTACTTACGGTGATTTCAGATTTAAATTTTTTTCTCAGGCATTTAAGCATATAGTCGCCTAGACTAGAAAGAATAGTATGAAATCATCGCCGCCTTATATTGCTAGTGATGCTCTAGAAATAGAATTTCAACGGAACGGATGAACGTATAATAACAAACATTATTCTCATTATATTTATGAATGAAACAATTCATTCAATCATAAAATCGTTCAGATAAATAAAAGCATCCTTTTAAAGTGGGGAGCTTTTAAAATACCAACACCTTTATCTGTGCGTCTATTTATAATCCAATCTGGGACTCCCTTTCAGCGTTCTAGCAACAGCTGTTCATACATAAACATTTACCTATTTCTGAAATATCTATTAAAATTTTAAATGAAATCGGCGGCTCACTTACTCGCATGTTTTAATTTAGCCTTCGTTTGGAAAAAAACTGTATTATTAAAAAAAACACAAAATGTTAAAGAAATTACTTGATCTGCTGAACCCAGTAATACTTGATTTGTTGCATTAAAAGTTAAGTGTATTATATTTTAATTATTAATTTTATAATTAAGTAAGTATAAATTATATAAAAACTTTGCACACATAGCGTACAGAGTCTGTACCTATACCTGGTACAGAATATAAGGTGTGGTTTCATGAATTTAATTATTTATTGAGACTACAAAAAACCCTTAACTGGAAGGATTATGTAATCGAGTTTTAAAGTTCAAACTTATACCAGTAAACAGACTTACTTATTATAAGCTTCTAAGTAATCTTCTCACAAGTTAGCGTAAGTTTAAAATATATTGAACACGAAGCTATACATATACGAGTAACTGTGCGCTTATACACGTCTATTTCGAATATGATATTAATAGATTCGTCTAGACATGTTCTAAAACATTCTGTTTCAGAACGTACAACTCAGATTATAGGATAACATCTTCGGTTAGCTTGCGAACGGCGGTGTTCTCTGAATAAACTCAAGGTATATAATTTAAAATGTACATGTATGAATACAGTTATGGAAATATATAGGTTTTGTGAACGTTTTATTAAGTTAATTTATTTGTTTAATTGAACATCTAAGTCTGGTTTAGACAAAATATTATAGAAATTTAAAATGTCAGTTAAGTGTCATTACAATTCTAAGTGTAGACAGCATGCTCATCCAAAGAGATGCGCATGCTGTCTACACCTAGAATGAACACAGATAAGATACACACAAGCAACTGCAAAGTAGTACAAACATTGTCACAATAACAAAATATTATTTGTGATTCAGGTTTAAAAAACTTTAGTTATTATTATTTTGTCACGCCAGGTTACTTACGGGATCGGCGAAGTGCATTGAGTGTCAATTACTAAGCTTAGTAACTTGATGTGCTTCTTTTACATTCTTCACTCTCTTCATACAAGTTTATTTTTACTAACCGGTAGCATCTTTTATAGACTTTGATTTATTTAGCATTGTATAATACGTAGCATTTCAACAAAGACAAATTTATGATTCACTTCCCAAAACAGCACTCGATAAATTCAATGTTCTAAAAATCTATACCTTTGTTCTTAAATTCGCTTTCCCGTTAAAAATCGCTCACCGCTCCCGCTTGTAATGTGATCACATCACATTGGGAAACTAAGAACATGAGCATAAATTACATAAGGTTGAACGACCAATTAGCTTAATTACTTGACAGTTTTGTAGTAATGAAATGTTGGAATTAATTTGATACTTCATCTGAACAAATTTATTTTGCCTCCTTTTTTTTCTTAAAATAATTGACAAGTGTTGAGTGATGGATTGTTACCTACGATATTTTAAGTTCACTCTTTATCACAATGTCTTGAAATATTTATCATATTTGAAGAGAGTTGCTGTTGATATACATATAGAAGGTTATTTGAAGGTTTTTTTCTTAAATAGTACCTTAAGTATAAGGGTATATAGGGTGACTGTATTAGGATTATCAAATAAAATATTTTGTGGCCTTGACAAAGTTCCTAGCAATATAGGTACGAGCTTGCGAAGTCGACAACTATTGCTTAAATTATTTTATAATATATATACATAGCTATTCCATTTAGCAAGCAGATTTTTCTGTAATATGATGTATGAAAATAACGGAACATCATGCCTATATTCGACGAAGGGATAGTCACAGAAATGTAGTATACTTACACGATTTAATAGTTACGTTTACATCTCATCACTGAATATCTGGTGCGGCTATTGTCTTTGACCAATACTAGGAATTTCAAATTTAAAAAAAAAACAAAATTACCCGATCATGGTATCGAACCCACATCCTTGCGATATGTAGTCGCTCGTATATACTACTTTTTATTTATTAGTTTTAATTCCAGAGTACTAAGTTATGCTGGGAGAAACCTTTGTTCATCAACAATTAATTATTTCTACTCCATTGTTAATAAAAAGCTAGCGGTTCTGTCTTTGTCTAAAATTTTAAAATATTGATTTATATGTGTAGTTAATTAAATAACGGAAAAATAAAATCTTATCTGTTTGTGTCCGCTAAATCCAAAATGTACAAATTCCCCGCCGGTGTAAGTTCAAAACCATTCCTGTTAGGGCTGTAAACTATTCAGTACATTCAAACCGTGGGCCAAATTGCACCGGGAACGACCAAAATACAAGCTTAGATATTCTTAATTTAGACGGTAAAGTAATTTTGCTCTTATTTCGACTTTACAGCGTCGCGTTTTACTCGAGAATTCCATTAAAATCCAATTTGCACTTTACTCTGCCCACATTAGGGTTAAAATTTAGTTTTGCGTTTGGTGCATTCGTCGTCACAGCGGAGGAGAAAAAAAAGGGGGCCTTTCAGACCATACTGAGAGTGTAACGGGTTACAGAATACGCGGTACATAAAATATTTTTATCATTTGTGTATACAATTTTAGTTCGCCATTTCGGTACCCCTTTAGCATTTTAATTTTAAGTTATTGTTGTCAACAAATCCAGTTAGACATATACCTGTCTTAAATCTCTCAACGTTTTAATAATTGAAATATGCGTTTACATACTTTTATATATTTAAGTATGTTTTCTGATATAAATTCTTAGAATATTAAATAGCTGATTTTTAGCCAATTGAGGTTTGGGGGCTTGATATTTTGCACGTATATTTCATTTCAGGAAATTAAGTGAGTTCTTAAATTCAAGTATCATTCGTTGCAGCGGTGAAAGGTTCAAGTGAAGGATCGCAATTATATTTCACATCAGGGTCTGTTATAGTATTCACTAAGGTGTGTTAAGTCTGTCCACTGGTCATTGTTAGGGTGCTAAGCTATCGCCTTAAACATTTTAATTCTGAAACCATGCTCAATAGTGGGACAATATATTGCTAGATGAAGAAGCGTAGAATATTACAATGTGTTTGTGGTAAGACGGGTATACAAAATTAATCCGCGGCGCATTCTGAATGTTTTATTCTAAGTCCTCGCAGTGCTGCGGACAAATTTAGCGAGAGACGACGAAAAATGGACAGAATGAAAATCAGACATTTGCACCCTTTTTTAAGGTAAATCCTGTGTACATCGAGAATTAAAATCGGCATAAGGTAAATGCCACTGCACTATTTTCGCACACAATTTGTGTTTATTTTGCTCGCGTTTTACACTTATTTTGCACTTCCAAATGCGTTTCGTCCGAAAAGTGTGCGGTTTTTCGGACGCTGGATTTTATTCTGTTCTAAACTACCCCCTTTGTATGCTTATACGGATGTGTGTTGGTTTATTGGAAGTTTTGTGGTGTTCAAAAATGGGACGGAAAAAAGTAAAAAGGTTCCTTGAAAAATAAAAACTTCATTAACAAGAGTTCCAACCCAGTTGAAGCTAAAACGAAAATAGTCCGATTATAGTTCCACTGATTTCTGAGGAATATTTTTTGTTATAAGTATACGCGTACTTGAAGACCCAAGATTTCTTTAGAGCCAGTGAAATTCGAATTGTTATGTCTAGTTTCTTTTAATCTTTCACAAGTTTTCATACACGTTTTAAATAAATTATGTACGTTTCTATTTACATACATACATACATATTTTTTCTATATGACGTATTTCATAATATTTCACCAGCAATATTACTAATATACATTTCATAATACTTCCAGTACCCGTCCAGGCGTGAATGATCGCGATATACCAACACATATGTACGAATGATTCATAGATAAAATATTCACATCATAAAATATGAAATACAAGAGTCTGTTAAACAGATGCTAAAAATATTGCGTTTTTCATATTAGTTGTAAGTCGCGTCAGGATGGTCCTGACGCGTCGGCGTGTTGCAAATAATTTATATACAAGGTCAGCCTTTGGATGTATGACCACTAATGACAGTCACAAGGCATTCCCTGCTCTCAAACGTACATATCTTAAGCTGTTGATCACAGTTGTTCGTTGTCGTTAAATATTTAAGCTCTTGGAGTAGCTTAACGTTTCTAGACCATAGATAGATATGAACACTAACCGGTTTATTTGCGTTTTGAATCCGTTGTCGAGATCTAGAGTCATTTCCCCGTTTGGATTACTTCGCAAAAAATCTGGAGATCTACCAAAGAATTGATCGTCTGTCATCGTCTGACACTTAATCTTTCATGGGCGATCTGTAATGTAGAAATGCATACAAAGTACTTCAGATATTATTGAGGACACAAGACATTTTTATATCGTCAGTTTTTTTACGGCTACAACAGTATATTATTCTACCATAATTCAGTTCGTGTGCCATTAACAGACAATTAATACTTTCTCAGCATCCCTTCGTCGCGCACACGTGCTGACTAAGTTCCTTCACCCTCAAACGGAAACCAGCCACGTGGTCGAAACCCTGATCGGCAATAAGGGGGCGTATTCTAAAAATATTACACAGATTTCGTGGACGTCTGTGTTGTTAGTACGTTTAGTCACCGCGCCGCGGTCGGCTCGCGTTCGAAACAAGATCGAAATTCAGAAACGGAACGCTTCTTGATCGACATGATCCTAAGTGCTTGAACGATTATAGTGTCGTGTGTGTTTGTCTTAATCGGGTGAGTTCGTAATTTAATTCGATTTTTAAATATTCATATATCGTTGTTTCCAACAGTGTTTTCAAACCGCAGTGTTCCAATTTTCCTTGTTTGAATTTCTTTGTAGCCAGTATTTGGAACGTTTAAAAATACATTTTTTATCGGAATGTTTGCAATTGTTTGTAACAAATGTATCTTTACATTAATCGTTTTGTAATGTCGTTTTTCTGTGCTTTTTTTAAATTCAGTTCAATGTTATTAAAAGAATGTACTGATCCAAATGCATTCGTTATATTATTGTCCGTATTTTTTTTTATAGTACATATTATTAATAATTTACGCCTTTTGATAAAGCAATCTCAAATATCGTACTTAGATAAGAAGAGTCATAATAATAATAATCATAACAGATTTCACAAATATCCTAGAGGTAGCTTACGAATAATTAATTTACTTGAAATGTTAATTTCCGATTTAAAAACTATGAGGCTCAGGATTTTCGTATATAAAAACATGCTGAGTCAAAAAGCTTAAAATAAAGCTCACTAGAACCGATACGTTCGAACTTCCGGTCCTATTTCAGTAAGATTGAGTCTATAGGAAAGATTTTGAGTATTTTTTACTTGTGAAAACAAAGTGCAAATCGATTTTTTTTTCATTTTTATTAACGATGCTTATAGAACCAGCGATAGTTCGTATCCTTCCTATTCGCTAAAGAACACGCACACACATACACACATTGCTAATCCTAATAAATGAGCTGGTTTACCTCGAAACGCAATTGGCAACCAGTATCTTCACAGCTAAACAAGCTCTTGTGAGTAGCAGCTGCACTAAATCATATCAAAAGTTTAAAACTAATTGTTTTAACTGTTAAAAATCCTTTAAACAAATGCACTTCACAAAAATAAATATTTGAATAATTTAAATTAATAAAAGCTATTTTAATAGCTTCCAATCTTGAAAACGGTTTATAAAAGCTTTTAAATAATTATCTATGTAGGTTCGTTTTGCACTTCAATTAAAGATTCGATTTTGCAATCCATCATCTCTTTAAACACTCGATATTTAAGATACGTTTGATCGCTAGCGGTTAGCGATAAGCGAGTTCTCTACCATAATAATGATAGAGTAGAATTTCAATACATACTTCTTATGTATTGAGACATTAGTAGAGTAGTATGACTTTGGCCTTAACTCTTACCATTCCGAGAGGAAATCTATGTCAAACACTGAAACGATAAAATACTTAATGAGAAATAGTTCAACGGCGTATTTACTTATTTGAGCAAGTTAACCATAAACTTATATTCGTGATAGATAAACAAGCTTAATTCAGATGATTGACGATAATTATAACTGTATTAAAATCTAAGTATATTATGTCTTTCATGGTAATCTTTTGGTTTTTTTTTAAATAAAATGGAATATATTGTTATAAGTAAAGTTGAATTAAAAGTTAGTCCCAAATGCGCCCCTGTCTTTAGGATTAAATTGGAAATCTTCGTTTCCCACTGTATCCGCTTACTGCTTCAAATTTGAGAATGACAATAAATAGAAATAGACGTAGCCGCGGGTTCTCTCCATTAAATACTGAACAGGGGGAATAAGCCCTCTGAAAAATACTGTAGAATGAGATGGTATATAGAACTTCAAACCAGTTGTCATGTATAAATACAGAACAGCTGTTATATGAAGTTTTAGATTGATAGACATACCTTTATATTTCAACAATACATGAAACAATGCAATTTATTGTTTGCACACGGTAGGTACTTAAAATAGTCTCTAAAACCGTTTTAAAAGTAACAATAAGACTTAACTGGTGTTGTTAGATAATACTTTGTGTTCGATAATGTTTTTAATTATTTTTTGCATGAAAAACAAGAAAATTTATTTGCTTACAATACAGTTTTTATGATATTTTATATAGCTTTAACATTAGTAAGGTTCCAACAGTGCCTAAGTCAAAGATTAATACTTTACAGAAGAGCAAAATCACTGTGTACCTTTTACTTAGGCGGATTACGAGTATGTACTCGGTGTTAGTTTTAACGACAAATGCCGTCGTTTATTAGTTACCTGATTTCTGATTAATTGAATTGAAGGTTTGTAATCTTAGTCCACTGCTGGACATAGGCCTCCCCTAAAAGGGGGTTTATGCCCGTAATCTCCACGCTGGGCACGCGGGTTGGAGAACGGCTTTCTTTTGTGACTATTAGGAATTATACATATATGTAGATACGTTGTATTACTAATACATGTTTACTAATAACAACAACGTCATAAATGAGGTAATGTTCACTATTGGCAGCGTGGACAGTCATCGCTAAATATCTTTCGGTGCGACCTATTTAGTCGTTCAGCTTAGACAATTGTTTTGCGCAATTTTGCCCTATAATTTTTTTTTCACAGACCTTGTGAATATTTTGTTCTTAGATATTGGTCTACTATCAGAATGTCAGTTTAAGACTATAGTCTCTCGTGCTACTCAAGAGGGGATTCACACACTTCACCAGCCTTTCATTTAATTTGCATCTTTATCAGTCCCTAAAAGAAGTGTAGACGAAATCTCTCCAACTTACAAAGTAATTTCCTCTGTCTAAGAAACGTTATATTTTTTTAATTTTACAACCTTTGCTTCTGAATCTACAATGTCTAGAGCTAAATTGTTATATTAAGAATCAAAGAGTAGGTAGGGTAAGAATATAATTGGATTATAAACTGAGAACAAATTAAATGCCTACTATAATAAGGTTCTTGAATTATGGAAACTTAATATTTAATTATGTTTCGTACGGTAAATCCTAAAGGTTGTTACAATTATTATATACCAGACAAATATATTGCGAACGTTATATGCGTCCAACCGTTCAGTTCAACATTACGAATTGAAATGAAGAATTCTTCAATGTTTAAACACGTGAAGGGATTTAAATTTGGAACACGCAGCCAGCGCCACCAACGCACTTTAAAGAAGTACCCATCAAGTAGTGAAAGTTATTACAACATGTGCTGCTATGAAACATGCGAATAAGACAGTTGTTGTATATATAAAGTTGTTTAATATCTCCCATTTTTCTTACAGTGATAAGGTCCATACATAAAATAATAATAATATCAATTCTAATTTAAATTTAAATATCACTTGCTAACGGTAAAGGAAAACATTGTGAGGAAACTTGCATAACTTAGAATTTATTTATACCTAAATAGGTCAGATGAAAACCATGAATTTCAAACCTCATGAGGTTCAGTAATATAAAAAAAAAACGAATCAGTAATATAAAGAAGGGGTAGGCAGAGGAGTGTAGTACACTCCCACGTTTCATCAGTTACGTTTACGTCCCATGGATAGACTCCGAG
>DWDT01002257.1:0-14057 GCA_018245595.1 Microceris scylla | reverse complement strand
GCGGCTATCGGTTCTGAGACAGATGTGACCAGCCCACTGCCACTTCAGCTTGCTAATCCTTTGGGCTATGTCGATAACTTTAGTTTTCTGTCGGATCGTCTCATTTCTGATGCGATCCTTCCGAGAGACACCGAGCATAGCCCTCTCCATAGCTCACTGAGTGACCTTAAATTTGTGGAATTGTCGCACCGTGAGTGTCCACGTCTCGGCTCGGAATATCATAACAGGTAGGACGCAATCATTGAAGACTTTCGTATTTATATTTATATTTTCTTAATTTGGCAGAATAATCATTGATTAATTGCTTGTTGCGACAAAGGAAAGTAATACCAAAATACTCGTTTTCACCTGTGTATTTTCGCTAAGACACCTTCCTCAAGGTTTTCTCGGTAACTCAAGCTGCCGAGCTGATTTTATATCAACGATTTACGAAACTAATTTTGATGATTGTCTATCCCAGATATAGTTAATTCAATTTGAATTCGACTTCATTTGCACACTTTAAATATATTGAACTGTTGTTATTATTTATCATCGCAAACTTTTATAGAATGTAGAGATGAAGTATGTATAATTTTCTGTATCTTTTTTCGCAAGGAATTCTAAATCATATATCTTTTGTAATATATCTTGTTAATTTATCTGGAACTTATCTAAAGTAGAACTTCCGGGCGATGTAATATTTGATGATGATTATCAGTCACAATAATCAAAATCTTAGCCCTAAATCGAAGATTAACATACTTAACGCGATTCATATCTGTTAAAACAGGTTTAAACGCTAGAGAAAATAAAATATGTATAAAAAATCTTTTATTCCACAAAAAAGTACCAAACGAAAAGTAGCCAGCGCTCGTCAATCCATTAACCTTACTGCGTGTGGAAGCAGCCTTACAAGGATAGTTAAATGTCGCTAGTCAACCGGCTAACAATTGAACACAAGTAGATTAGACTCTGCCGGAGATACCTTAAAGTTGACCTATCAACCTTAAACAAAGTAACGTAGATAAGGTAACAAATCGTTCGGCAACCGCGATACTGAACGGAACGATACGGTCGCGAGCAGGACCGCCGCGCCCAGTGAAATATTATCTCCTATGTGACTTACGAGTACTGGCCTCTCGGAGCATAATGACATTTTAGTTATACAACGTTTTATCTACACGGGACGAAAAGTTCCGAGATAAGTTAAACTACAACCGGTATATTGTTTCACAAAGTTGACAGCCATTGTAATTTGTTAACGTCAGACGTACGCCGCGGCGACAGTGCGCCGGTGCCCGCGCCCGCGGCCGACCCGCCTGACGTAACCTAAAAATACCCCGCACTCTCCCCGGTCTTCCTATCTATCGTACTGATTTAAACAATGATATTTATCATTCGACCATACGAACGCATAAAATTATTATCCAACATCGATCTATTAGTTAGATTATTTAATACGGCTACCGACTAAAATGGCGCTAATAACTCACCCGATTGTATTGTGATAATTTAAAATCCATTCCGTATGTGGCACTACCATTAAATTTACTAGAAATTTTGAATGAAGCATTAATAATAGATGAGCGCGATAAACTTCAGGCTAGTGCCGTGGTCGCCTACGCGGTACATTCGCTAAGATACACTCTTGCATAATAATGATCGACATGATTAATTCTACTTAAATCTGGAATGAAAGGAGTGTAAACAGCCGAAGGCGAGGATACTCGTCCGTGATGCTCGTCTAGCTCTTGACATTTGCAATCTGTTAATCGTTTGTTTAACATTTACAATGTGTGCGTTGTATAAAAATACTTTTGCAATATTTGTTTTTTTTTTTATTATGAATATTTGCGGATAAACAATTTCGATCATCGATCAAAAAATGTTCACATCAATGACAGCTTTTGAAACTGCGAGTATCCATAACTTTCCAGACGATCTCAGGTGAAAACAATTTTAATGGAAACAGGCGAAATCAAAACACAAAACGTAACTTAAAAACTATTTGAAACTTATCTTTCAACAACTACTCGTACATACAAAATGTTCATACATTACACACACATGCTCGCATCCTTCGAAACCGATGGATATTTTATTATAAATTTAACTAAAACTTCACACCGTCACGATTTTTTCTACCAACTCACGATTGCCAATTTTCTAGGAACAAAATCATCTTAATATTATGTTATTATTATGCATACACTTTAATTCCACCTCAAGCCAAGCCGTAGCAGTGAAATAGCCATTGGGACAATACAATCAATCTAGCTCGCAATCCCTTGATACTCGACCTCTAATAGCCTTTAACTGCAGGTAGCCGTAGTGCTTTAGTAAATGAATTTTGAGTTAAGTAGCTGAAACCATGTAATAAATTAGACATTCAACGTCCATGAGCCTAAAGTTACAATCATTAGATCGGCCTCTATCATTCCACTGCTGGATGTAGATACTCTCCAAGATGTTCCCCACGCCACTCGAGCCTCCACAGATCTCACCCCATCGCTAATCACTTAACACAAATGTAACGTAGGTTAAATGAAAATCAAATTAGTATAATGTTGTAGTTCATCATCATCATCATTATCAGCCTCTTTAAATCATAGAGACTTAACTGAACTGGTCGTAGGTTTTCCCTCAGGATTTTTTTTTCCTTAATCCCCACGCTGGGTATGTGGGTTGGAGATTGCAGATAACAGCGTCTTGCAACGCCCACGCTGGTGCCTGCTTCTCGTAATTAATAATCAAATAATAACGTTAATAATTATAACAAAAAAACACAAGCATCTTTTTTTAAGCAACGCCAGGTCTCCTTTGCAAGAACTGATTTTTATAAAGCATTGAATAATCTATAAAGAACACAATAATCCACTCGCTCGTCAAACCCACATCTAAACCGACCACACAACAAAGCGTCTACTGGACACGGATCTGTTTTCATAACTAAGACCGGCTTGGAGTATCTAATATTCATGTCGGTACCATTAAATACACTGTGTGGTCATTTAGGGTTTGTACGCACCATCATGCTCACTTTGCTCATACTACTGTTGAATAGACCTCATTATATATATTAGCTATCAATCTTTGCTTTATATCATTGTGCATGGCTCAAATTAAGGAAGAAAAATTATTATGGACATTCGATCAAATCTGACTTTCCGTAAGACGATATTATTGTCAAACACTTGAAATATAATTAGAATTTTAAAGACACCGCCTGACTCCCATTGAACCCTAACGTTTAGTCCACCACGTTGCTCCAGCCAAAATGACCGAGTACCTACATTGCATTATTTTTATCGTTTCACTACGTCGTCAAATTCTAGTAATGTATCAATGCGTATTATTTTGTGGTGATATCAGGCAAATCGATTGTTTAAAGTGAACTTTGGAACGTTGAAATGCTCGTAAAAATTTGCCACAACCGGCCATCCATCAACGAGTGTCGACCGATTCTAGCGTAACTCAACTTCACAGATTGATCTCGGGCCGATCCGGCGCTGTGAGCGTATCAATTAGGTAATACAATTCGCTCTCTATTAATACAGAATACAGACGAAACGAACGCAGAAACGTTTGACTCATTCAAATCTTTTTTTGTGTTTAAGTATTTCTATATATCCCTAGAAAAATGCGACATATGAAGTCATAAATTACACCAATAGCATTATCGCGCATATCAAATGGTACATCTTTTTAGCCTATAAAATAGTATAAGTAAGTAAGTAAAATAGTAGTAATACATCTATCTAGCCTATAAAATAGTTTGTTGTTAGATAGATATAACTTTAAAAAATCAGTCACCTCCGTATAAGTCCGTATAAGTACTGACTAGACACTGGACACTGGTCCTTCCTAGACAGCAAATGTCTTATTCAGTATAACGTACGAATGTAGCTTTCCCTACAAAACGTAATTAAAAATGTGCTCACCCAACCTTCAACTTACAATAGGTGCCGGCAAACGAGACTTGGACACCCAAGTTTTAAAAAGCAATCGCCAGAAAGTAGTCATATCGTGATTAATTCGTGAAAAGATTATCCAGATGATCCCGACCCATAAGCCGGGGGTCGGGCTGATAACTGTATCGCGTCTCGTTTTCAAATAAGTGAATTAACGTGGAATTGAATTAAGTTTCGTCCCGAGTCAAGATTATGGCGATTTAGTGAGATTATCTGAATGTGTTAAACGTCGCTTGTTGGGTTGTAATGGAAGGGTCAGGCCCATTGTTTAATTATAGATAGTGACGGAAACGTCCGAGTGGCCAGGCTTTACTGCCTCCGTGATTACATTAAAACGAAATTTTGTTGTGAATAAAGGTTCCTTTTATTAGGTAATATATATGTATACACATATGTATGCTATGTAACGCGAAATACAAACAGTTATTTTTTAAATCTAAATACATGCAGAGGTTTTTATGGTTTTGCATATGACAACCGCATTATAAGTAAATGAATTTCATTACTTCAATAGGTAAATAATAATTTTAAGTGCCATGTAGGTGAAGAAAAATGTATGTAGGTATAAGTCAGATACGCTGTACAATTAATTCAGATAATTTATACAAAATAATGATTTATAATTTGTAAATATTCATTCTTCTTTGTCAAAACAAATATCATTTTGGTCATTAATGGTGTTTTTAATCATAATTGACGTAGCCGACAATGTGCGACGCGTGTGACGTCACAAAGTCTCGCCAGCGTTGATTGGTAATACAATTTCATCTACGTGTCAATCGAAGGTCATATTTATTATTTGGTGTTAGATGACTACTAACTATCTTTCATATCTTTTAAAATGTATGATGTAGCGATTCGTAATGTAACGTAATGTAATATGAACAAAATTTGCAGTTTTAAAATGAACGTCAAATTGTAAATTAAAGTAGAGTTATGGAGCGATATTTATTAAAATGTCATTCATTCATTTTACCGCCGGTAACTGCTGATAAGACAAAAATTTATCAACCACTCACTTACTTACAAATATAACTATTGAATTCATTAAAAAAAATGATATTTAAAACAACTCGTGTTACCTGGGTGTATATTCATACAGGTTTAGCAGCAACTTTGCTGACAACGTCGACTGTCCCAATATATTATATCGTAATTTTAAAATATTAAAACAATGAAATGTTGCCGTGTTATTGAGGCGCCATTTTGAGAATGACTCTAAATTGAATGTTATGAACAGTTTCTGTATATTATTACATAAGATATGACGTTTTAGTAATGTAAATTTATAAACATTAATATTTGAGTTTTAGTAGGGCTAATATTTCAATAAAATTCAATCACAAGTAACTGGAACCTTATCGGTTTTTTTTTTATAAGTATCCCTATATTTTTTAACAGACGATTCCTTTGAAATCATTTTAAAAATCAAAATGTTTGTGATTTTTCAAAAACGGAAATTATGAATATAAGCAAACATTATTTTAAAATTGTGACGCAGTCTGACTAGTGTCCGTACATAATTATAATTGTGTGATTCGCTGTCTACCAAATATCACAACCGATCTCTCTATACATCTTACTATACGATTCTGGATACGACAAACAAAGGACAGACGCTATAGCTCTTATTACGAGAGGCAATGTCAATGATGATACAGAAAGACTCAAGAAAGTTCCAACAAAGTACCACCCAGACAAGCATAGTGATCGCTAAGCTTTAATTTTGCGATTACTTTGCATTAACTTTGCGATTACGTTGCATTAACTTTGCGATTACTTTGGATTAACTTAGCGATTACTTTGCATTAACTTCGCGGTTCGCAAACGCACCTGAGCGCTGAGCGCCTCCATCCTAGCCGTTATAATTATCAAATCCCTGGCACCGCTCCGCGCGTCATTTGACGAAATTCAATACGGGGGGCGTCATTATCGTTGCTTCAACAGGGTGGTTCGGAAATTTTCGATTTTCATGCATCAATGCTTACTTCTCATCAGTCCCAGGGGATGAGTATACATACTACGCTATCTTTTCTATTTCATGCAATGTCCAATTAACGTATTAGCGGCTCAATTTATTGGTTTCAATGAATTAATGTATTACTAAACTCTATCTACAAAAGGGAGAGTTTCGTAGTTCTTTTTTAATAACATAGACTGATAATAAGTTCGTGACACAGAATACATATTATGGATCTTTGGTAAGAGTTAGTAAGACAATCCCCCTTGTATTCTACAATTCGTTAAAACGAAACCTTCACTTTAGACTCAGGCTTTTGGTTTTCCCTAACAATAAGATATAAAGACTGCTTTACAGGATTAACTGTTTTTGTCAAACAATTTTCGATTTACTGTTAGGCCAAAGATTTTTTATTAGATACGTTAAAAATGTTGACGCATATTCGTGAAGGGTCTTTGCCCTTAATCTCCACGCTGGGCATGCGGGTTGGAGATCGCAGGGCACTTCGCACTACCGACGCTGCTGTCCGATGGCGCTCATTAGGGGAGGCCTATGTCCAGCAGTGGACTGAGATAGGCTGATGTTGTTGTACGTTAAAAATATTGTCATATTATTATACCCCTTTTAAAATATTCGCGTTAAAAACATTTTGCATAAACGATTTCAATTAATAATATACATTGAATCAGTTCAATTTTCCGTTTTAAATTATACATATATGTGTGAAACCCAAAATCAACATTATGATCGAAGGAGTATACGTAAACCGGAAAAAAAAACAAAAACATTCATAACCTAAATGTTTATGTAATTAGATAAACTCGTTCTATTACGATAATCAGGTTTACTATTTTATAATGTCTCGTGTGCTTAAAATCTTTTTACAGTAATCAAATGTCATTAATGACAAGTTTAAGCAGTGATAGTACGGTCTGCCGCAAAAGTTGTGACACAACTTTCGGTTTTATATTTATTGCTCTAAACGATTTGGCACTGCGTCCTCTCTGCCTACCCCGTAAGGGACTTGGCGTGAAGATATTTATGTATGTATGTATGATATGAACAGTTTGTTAACCTTATTTTTAATGTGTTGGAACTTATTAATGTCATATCTAGTATAATTCACTATGTAAGACTTTAAATTACATTCTGTAAAAAGTAGCATATAAGTACATATGTATGTGTAAGTAAAGTAAAAGTACGGTGAGTAGAATATCGTATTTAATTTTAAATTAACCCTCAGTTTGCCTTAAGTTAGTACGAGTATGTAAAACGAGTACAATCAATAGACAATTTTGTGTTGTGAAAAATAGTTAAGCAAAAAATGTACAAGATTTTAATTACGTCCAAAATGCCACTTACGTTGCCGACTGTACCCAACAGCTGCCTCCTATCAAAGAAAAATTGTACTAATTACATTTTATCGCGCGATAGCTACATTACGGCCAATAGCCGTTGAAACTCTATAATACCCCAGTCATCTATATAGAGAATGAACGCAAAAAAAATAAAATATTTATAAATCGCGGTAACAACACAATATAACACATACGTAACAAAAATAATTTGATAATAAACATAACAATAACAATCAAAAATACAAAAAATTTAAATTTTTTAAATACACGAGTATTACATATAGTTAAAGTCTGCCCTGACCGTGATGCAAGAGTTATTAGAAAATCAAATAAATGCTCTATCTATAACTATAATTCTGCGGAGTGTACCGAACGCAGAAAAAGCTTCTAAACAACCTATATTATGTTATTCTACTTGAAACTGCGCATGTGAATAAACATTTTCAACGTAAGACATTAATTATCGTGGTTATATCAGTATAAACATATTATATGTATAAATAAGAAGTAGAAATGTAATTGAATTTTTAACTGTGTGATTACAAATCTGTTGAAAAACTTGTTTTAATATATTATTATATTTAATATACCGTAAATAGCAAATTGTTCGGATGGTATTGTGCTACTGGTTTCGCATTACGAAAAAGGCCACATACCGAGCAAGCCGTGCCAGATTCCTCACGCGGTAGGTAGAGAGCACCGAGTGCCAAATATCATCAAAGGTCATCACTCTCTTCATACTTACGCGCCAGTTTCGAACATTTCTTACTCCCTTCTCACTCAGTATCTGATCTATTTGGTCAACATACAATACAATACAATACACTTTATTGCAAACTCAGATCTGTACATAGAACAGTAAACAATAGAATAAAAAAATTATACAAATATATGTAGGTAAAGAAAAGAAGTGTGCTATGGCTACCTTATCGCTCAAGTAGCGATTTTTTCCAGGCAACCAATGTGCATAGTGAAAATTAAAGAGCAGTTTAAGAAGGAAACAGAAGAGCCTAATCTTTCTAGCCATCTACCTAATTCCGTTTTATAATTTATCTACTATTTCTACATGTCCGAACCATGGTGTATGCGTTTACACATTTTTACACAAATACTCTTTCATACAAAACATTTTCAACTTTTACAAGTGTGAAATTATAGACTTATAATATACGAGTATTTGCTATTTAGAGGCAATTTAAAATTAATATTTAACAAACAACGAGGTAGTTATATTTTAAATAATTTTCTTTGTTTTTTTTTATTTTATTAAACAATTTAAACGCAAACGTTAGATAAGTATGTGTTTAAATATGAACACATTATAATTAAAATTCATATTCTTAAGAATATGTAAATACTACCTGGAAATAAGACGTGCAAAAGTTCTTATAATTCATAACATGTGAATCATTTGGAAAGGTCACCCCAATATTTGAAGTTCATTATGTTTATAATATTATGTTTATTGAAATAATTTTCGCGAATTTGATTATTTGACATATCGGACTCCATATTGGATTCCAGATAAGGTTAATGATGTTAGACTAAAAGGAGAAAAAAAAAAAAAAAAAAGAATAATGAATTCTATCATTTATGTACGACTGAAATCAAACTCAGAACTTTTTGCTTTTGATATGTATATTTCATTGATTTCTTCATAGAATTTATGTATAGTACATTGTCTATTACCTAAATTTATTTAAAAATAAATTAAAATTACATTATTTAATGGTTAGTGTTACATAATAAGTGTTTCTTTTTTAAACTTTGGCACATAAATTATAATCTAACATCAACTTACGTTAACATAAACCTTAATTATTATATAGTACTTATACTATCATTACTTATACCTAAGTAATAATATATGAAAAGTGAAAATTTTGATTTCATTGTATTTAATTTAACTACCCAATCAATTGTTCAACGTAAACGTAACTGGTGAAACGTGGGCGTGTACTCCGTGGGAGTAAACTCCTCTGCCTATCCCTTCGGGGATTATAAGCGTCATGTTGCGTAATTGAATTTTTCTTACGTTACGCAGGAACAACTTCGGACACCTAACTCTGCATAAATGAAATTACACGACCGACTCGCTCAAAAAGCGCTGTGTATAAAGAAATTCACATAATTGACAATATTGTGACTCATATGCGGTTCGCATAACTGTATTCAGTACACCCTAGGCCAAAGAGACGTGATCCTTTCGAGGGTCAACATTAAATAATCAGTTTTATCCTCGTACCTACGAACATTAGATATCCACTTACACGTTGATGGTGTCACTCCTGACTGACGTACGTGAATGTAAGTGGATCGCCTTGTAAAGATCCTTTCAAATGTTGCTCACACGTCAAGGTACAAACCCTCCTTGAGCCAAACATTCGGGGTTGGGAACCGTACAGAATTCATTTATCTCTTAGGCTGTAGTTGCACTGGGAAAATGATTCACGTGAGAAGCTTAGTATGCATTAGTCCTACGATAGTATTATCAGGTGGATTATATTCATTTTTTAAATTGGGCGGTGATGAAAGGAAGATGTAGCTATCTTAAAAAAATAATTAATAATAAAAATAAGTAACATTAGAATATCGAAACTCACCTAACTTTAGTTTGGTACCCTTAGAGTTTATAAGAAAATTTTTACCCGGGAACATGTAGAAACAAAGCACGATCTAGAAGATAGCTTTATTAAAAGTAAATTGTAGGCGGACTAAAGCCGTCAACCTGGTGCGTTCGCAGCCTTAAGCAGCAGTTGGCGTGTTCAGACCTCGGTAGCTATCGCAAGGCCGCGTGGAGATCGATGCAGATAACTGAAAAAAAGGTAACGACTGTTGAATCTTAACACCGATTTAAAACTGCGACGGATAAATTAAAAGAATCCAAGCCTGCCACGATTGTTTTTCTCTCCGATTCTTTGCCTCCGATTTTACCGATAAGCCTTGTTCTGAACGAACTTTATGTTACCTTGTCGGGGCGTGCGTATTTTGTGTAGGTAGCACTGCCTCACGCAGTTTTATCACTAAGATTTAATTAGGATTTTAGTTCACACTGCTAACATAGGCATTGCTGTAGAACTAGCACGAGTTGATATAACCGAGATTTTAATTTTATCTTGGGGTGATAACGTCGAATACTAAGATATTATACAGCTGTTAAAATATCTTTAAAAATATAATAATAATAATTGCTAATCCTCTGCGCACACTTTAAGCTTGATTAGCACAAGCTGCGCACCCGTTGATCTAAGTGATGGCTGGTGCAATTATAGGCTCGAGTTAATATATAGGTAATTATAGGCCTTTTGGCGACGAGCCTAGGACAGATGTATGAAACTATATGTCGCGACATGTATTATGTGCGTGTCTGTTTTGTTTATGTGTAAAAGATGCAAATGTCACCTGCAATGGTAGGTATACCATATTGGTAAGCAAATGAATGCCATTAGAAATCGTACATCGATGATAAAACACGTCGTACGAGTACCTACGTATCGTACGTCTAAGCACGTCGCAGCGCAAAACAAATTCACATCCGAAAACAACGGCAGCTAATCAATAGTTCGGAAACAGCCCTCTACAATGCAACCACTTTCTACGGGTCATTAAATTTCTTTTGATTTCCTATTCCGCCAACAACCGCCCTCCGAGTTAACAGGCTGAGTAGTGAAAAATTGGAGTAAGCGTGTTATAAAAGCCGAGGGTGTACGTTCCGAACAATAATTCACAAAAAGCGAGCGGTTAATGTTCCTCAGAGCCTGAGCGGGACATAATCATTCGCAAAACTAAATTTAATGCTAATAGCACTTTGTAAAATAAAACCTCAGCAGGGTTGGGCGCTTAGTGGCATTATTTAAAGTGATTTTAATTATGTTGAAAGCAGATGACACACCGTTCCCTCCTCTTCATTGTCCGCCGACCGCCCGAAGCTACCTTCTCGCCTTGTTGACATTTTTAGCCGATAATTGCGCTGAGGTTAAGGTTCACCACGGCTTTATGAATCGCTCATAATCTGGGTGAGAGCTGTTTCGAGATTGAAATGCCACTTTGTGGCCCGGAATAAATTCGTCTCAATATTCTGGACAAACAATATTATTTATATCTCTTATTTCTAAATTAGAACATTTTGATCAGCGTTTATACATACTTTATTAATACTTTTTGGTCATGGTCATTTCATTACAGTTAAATCGTATATTCGTACAATAATCATGGTCATTTCATTACAGTTAAATCAAGATTGAGAAATTGAGTAATGTGCTTGTATGAGAATATCGGTAATCCTATCAATCAACGTAGTAGGTACATTTACAATAAACAGATGGAGTAGCTCATAAGTAGCAATCAAATCATTCAAAACAAGCTGCAGCGCAATACTAGGGAAAGAAATGCACTTGGAGTTTTGCTGATTCATATTTCTTATTTCCCCAATGTTTATATTTGAGGGATTTTTCTTTTTACCCTGAAAAAGAATCTATAGAATAGAAACAAAGCTTTCTACCACCAGTGTTGCGGATTCGAACCATTTTCCTTTCAAGCTAAGATTAGTTATTTTATAGCTAAATTTAAAAAAATAATATTCGCAGGGTTATTAACAAGTTACTTATAAAATGTAGTAATAGGACAAACATCTGAATAATATATTTTATCTAATAATGTTTCCGTGTCATTATGTCGTATTAAAATATATTTCTGTGTGTGTATATTTTGAAAATACATACATATAGGAATGTGTACATTGGCGTAACAAAAAATGAAACACACGAAAGTAAACACAGGATCGTAGAGAATTGAATTAATTGAGGCCACATAAGATCTTATACTTGTTCTTGTAGCGGTATATTAGGGGCAGTCTCGAGGAGCTGATATTAAGTGACTGCGTCCACAAAACACTAAGAGCGGGGGCGTAATAGGTTCTTACGAGGGTTTGATTAACAAAACTCTTGAAGGAACCGTGATCCAATATCGAGGGGTGTACCTAATAGCCATACGTAACGCAACACCATCGGAGTGAGCTGCGTGCCTCTAAATCCGACGAAGCCAATAAATCACACGAAGGCAAACATTAGGGCTTTCTATATATATTGTTACGCATACAACCCTGTGTCGGAGTAGCGTGCAACTGTTTGTGCTCTACTAGTCGCAACAAAAGCGGAGTGTTTCGCAAACACGTAGCTCCCGCTTTGGTAAATGCATGTGACATGAATGTCATGTACGATGATAGTGACATGCACAATTCGGTTCGATTTAAATACGTACAGATCGCGTTCCGCCGGACGGTTGTCTAGTCGCATTCGAAATTTGAATTGCAATATTTTTGTTACTGTTGTTTTATCGCTTTATTCGTGACTATCTAATCTTTTTATCGACTTTTAAATCATATCCACGCCTTTGCACGTGCAACTTAGCATTGCAAATTTCATATGTGATATAACAAGTTCGTTGCATATTTTATGATTTATTTGCTAATGCGTCAGTATTACATATAACAATCTCTATTAATATGTAAGTTGGGCAGTAATCAGTTTAAAAACTATGGTAAGTATTATTCTTGCAAAAAAGAACCGTGTGTGTGGCAGAGAGCGGGTGGCGGTCGCATCTTCAACCGGTTATTTATATGAAACTGGTTATTTCATAGAATATATTCACTTCTAAGATTATTTTACAAAGTAGCTTATCAGAAGTAATGAGTGATGAGTGGGCTAGTTTTATAATCGATCAGAACCAAAAATACAACATGTGTAATAACTATATGTAACGCAATAATAGCACTTAATTGTTACTCAAATATGATAAATAAAGAAGTCAATTTTCGAGATTAGGTACTATTTAACAAACAGTTATAAGAGCCGCTTAGATAAAATACCCATCAATCAAAGATAGTCAACGCCTACATATTATAGATAATTTAATATACTTAATACATATTTAAACTCAAAAGATATTCTATAAACTATAATGATAATACAAAGTGATTGTCGACGTCGTTGGTCGAGTGATTGCAGGCAAGCTGAGCGGGAGGTCCCGGGTGCGATCCCCGGTTCGGTCATTATTGGCTTATTCTAACTTTTGATTCCTATAGCTATAGGCTCACTCCCTATTCCATCGTGGAACGTATAACGCAACTGATGAAAAGTGTGTATATCCTCCTCCTCCTCTACCTACTCCTTCGGGATTATAGGCGTGATGTTACTATATTTAAAATGTCAAATATGTACGGTTACAGTTATACTTAAATACATTGGTTAAACAATGTTTTAAACTTTAAAATCTAATTAGATGCATTTAAAAACGTGACTCGGGTTAAACGTAAACCAGAGCTCTGTAAAATTCTGCTTCTCGCTAAATTTATCGTCAATGGAAAGTATCAGCTTCGTACACATTTTTATGCATCATTGGAAATTATGTCGCTCTGAGTTTGAGCTGTTATTTGATAGCAGCATCAATGTATCGGATCTCGTTGCCGAAATGTCCTGTGACTGTATCAATGTACGTGGACAAAAAATTAAAACAGGACAAAAAAAAGTATGTTCAATTTTTAGGTCCCTTGAACAATTTCGTGTACCTACATGCGCCTGCACCGGTATCGGCTTGGACACAACGATGATATCATATTGATTACGATAAAAAATACCTCGGAGATTTTAACGAGAATAATTGTACGAGTATACGAATTTTCAATGTAACATCACGCCTGTAATCCCCGAAGGGGTAGGCAGAGGAGTGTGGGCGTTGCGCTGGGAGGACACCGGTGCGTTCCGCTGGAGATCCCGGAGTCCTCCTATT
>DWDT01002256.1:0-14058 GCA_018245595.1 Microceris scylla | reverse complement strand
AACTATTGCGGTAAAAAAAATTATAGTACTAAAAACGGGTGAAAGGGGGAGTGTCATAAAATTTTTCGCGTGTAATCTTACATCAACTAAGTCAGTACAAACGTTCAAAAACGAAGTGCGTCGGTGACCCGCGCTCTTTGTGTCACTCTCAGTGCAAATGACTCCGTCGTACGTAACATCTATGCAACCATTGACCTCTTTCTTCTGTCAATGTCAATACGAACCGCCGAGGCCAGGCCAAAGTAATGCGAAATTCAAAATATTACTATAATTTGACTCTATGTTCAGTGGTTAATGAACCTGTTTTCCGAATTGAGGGTTGGGAATTCGATTTCGTTCCAAGACAAATATTCGTATGGCAGGACAAGTATTTATTTGGCCTGGCTTTAAAATTATCTATATAAGTTCATGTGTATTTAGAATCTATACATGTACCTTATCAGGTGTCTGGTTACCATTGCCAATCTGGTTAGTGTGGGATCAGAGGGCGCTAGGTATTTGTATTTTAGCTACTAACAATTTTAGCTGTTCCGTCATTTTCAGCACTGGACCAAAAGGCCTATCATACTCATGTTTTTGTTGCCTATTACCATGAGGCTGGCGGAAGTGACGTGCCTATTCGCGTGACGTGGCCGATAAATGTTCTCATTGCATTTGTGTATGCGCGATAATTTGTTGAAACCTTGATTTCGATTTTGTTTGCTATTGTTGTTAATAGCCATTACGTATAATTGATAAATAAATCTACATATCGATCTTTGAGACAGGAAATGTTTGTTCATATATACATATGTATTACATTGGACTTGTGAATGTAACCTTTTTATGACAAGTACTTTGTTTTTGTAACAGTTTTAGAATTTATAATTTCTATCCGGTATCCGATTTAACTCTTACTTATATTTTAGTTTAGGTTTTATTCTTTTTGAAGTTAGCTTAGCAAACAGGCAAACGAGCAGGTAATCCAGAAATATCCTATACCTTTTATATTTTTTTTTTTTTTTACAATTTCATAAAAATAACAAAACGTTCCAATAGCGGCGGTACAGATAAAAATAGTATGTATGGAACCAATCGAGCACCAAAGATCGTTATTTGGCCCGCAACATCTTAATACGCGAATTCAATTTTTCATACGAGATCCCTGTAATTAAGGCACATATAAAAGCACCTCCCTTAAATTTTCAATTCCCCGCTACATAATTAGTAGGCGAGAGAAAAAATGCACGGCAATCAAAAAAGTCGATGCGGTGTGAAATTGGAGCGTTGGTAAGCGACGAATACTAGTAGAATATCTGGCGAAGTTTGGCTCAAAACTAAATTGGATATTACCCAGAAGTTTCGCTAACGCTACTTACTAGTACAATACTTTTGACGGATTAAAGTATGATTAACCGGTAAAACGCGGGAGTATTCTGCATTCCTCTGCCTACCTCTTCGGGGATTACAGGCGTGAAGTTACGTTTTTTAAAAGTATAATCAAAAAAAAATTTACCTACAACATCATCAAATAAATTTCCATTGAAATTATCGCAAGTATTACATTTGGGCGCGACGTAGAGATGGGAGGTGAGAAATAAGTGCAAAGTAAAAAACAATACAAAAAAGGCTCTATTTGCAAAGCCACAAAAAGATATCAAGTATCAATGTTACACACGGAGGGCCGACGACCGATTGCGGGCCACTCCCGCGCACGACTGAAAACAATAAAATGACTAAAATTACAACGTTCTACCGATATCAGTGGTAAACGGATACGAAGATGGCATTTTTATTGCCTATACCTACCCGCGATATGGGCGTTACAGCGGCGCGGCGCACGAACCACTCCCGTGTGTTTTCATTGTATATCAGTAGTCGAACTTTGTCGAAGGTTTTCTTGCGGTTTTCACCAACTTCCGGCAGTGGATTCTATCACCAACTTGTCCTCCTCAATTGGAAGTGGAACATCGACGAGGAATATATGCACTTTCCAAATTCTACAACAATATATTGGGAATCGAGTGCTTTTTGCAAGAAAGCTAAGTTTGTTTAAATCTGTAAGCGTTTAGCTAGAACATTTAGGTACATTTAGATATATAACTTTTATCAAAGAGTTTATTTAATTTTAAACCAAGCTAAACTTTGAAACTGAAAAGAATTGCGAGTGATAATAGGATAAATGTAATCCATCAGCCATACTTAGTATAATAGAACCAATAGACAAGGACTTCAGCACAGAGACTTACTTATCAGCTACTGCACACTGTTGAGAGATTAAAGGCCTATTTCCACTAAAGACGCGGAATAACTAAACGTTTGCTGTCGACGCTAAGTACAGGAACTTTATATTGCCAGACAGTAGATTGACCTGTTCGCGAAGGTGTAATTAGATTAAGTATTAGTAAGAAAAAAAAATAGTAATTTATAATGAAATGAATGTTGAAGGTAGTTTATTTAAACATACGTATATATTTCCATATGGCTGGAATATTTAAATATTATATGTAACAATAAAGTCACTTAAACACCGGCAATCAAGTCTTCTGGGTAGTCTTAACATTGACATTGTCTCGCTGCACAGATCCAGTTTCGTTCCTGATTGGATGAGCATTGTGCTGGCCGGTCCGCCTTGGGTCGGGAGCTGTGCTCGCAGCAGTCTAGTGGATCCCGACAATGACATTCCGGTAAGCGTGGTCCTTGTATTACCGTCTTTCATTACGCACGCATACGAGAAGTTGAAGGACAATGACATACCAGCTATTGTTTCATTTGAAAATTTTATAAAAGGACGAAATGGTTTATAATGTACATATATGTAAAATGTTAACATATTTCAGAACTCAGAAGGAAGAAGACAAAGACAAAAAGTTAACCGGACCTAAGTTGCCTATGTTGATTCAACGTTGAGATACATTGAAATATGAGACTAACATTCATATTATTACACATGTGAAGAGGAACAGTGATGGTCAAAAAAGACATCAAGGACATATGTACTAGACAGTGTCATAATGTGATAATAATTGCATTCCTAGTCTAACGGAGGCTCAAGACGGTCACGACGCACAAGGAAATGGACGAACATGCGTTGGACGCGACGTATTTTATTTTCAACGGGTTAACGCCATCTGAATATTCGAAGGGCGTGTAGAGACAAGATATTTGAGAATTGTACGCCACAAAAACAAAGAGCGTAGGAAAAAGCGATTCTCCACACACTCCACAAACCGTATCACCGTGTTTGTCAAAACTTGAAGAATCTAAGACGGACCAAACACAAATTTATATTAGCGATTGTATTAGACTTTAACAGAACAGTAGTAAAATCGAGAGTCGTCTAGCACAGCTGTGTGGGGATAGTTGTTACACTCATAGATCGATATCGCATCGGTACGATCTCCGACAATGGTCGTTCCCATATCGAACGGGTGGATTACGAGCGAACCATTACGCTTTACGAGGTTTTGATTGGACCGCGACTAACGATATAGGAGCACGAAACTCAACGTGTACGCGATCGATTTACGACGGTTGTAAAACTCTGACTTGTGTCTTATTGACCATATCATATAAAACCAACGCCGGGGGTTGTAAATCACACCTTTACCAAACAGGCCGAGAGTTTTTAAAAACGCCCCGTCTAATGGTACTTCCATTTGGGAGTGTAATTGTTTTATCGCCGTGTGTTTTGTCGTCGTTATCGATAGTGACGGCTATCGGCCGACTTGTTGATATTTTTAAGAGTATGGCCGTTAATGCAACCTTTGCTCAGTATTCTCTCTGCTTCTATTTAACGCCGATAAGATGGAAATGTTTAAACGATTTTTAAAATAAAGTTCGACCTCTGTAGTAGCCAGAATCTTGGGAACAAAGTACAAAAACCTGATAAGAAGCTCATTACGATCGATATTCAAATAGTAGTATTTAAAATGATGCGTGTGCGTAGAACAAAAACAGGTTTTAAAACTTATAGACCCTATGGATATGCCGTTTATGTATGACTTGGGAGTTCTTTCAAAGGGCTTAGAAAGAGTGCTCTTTCAGTAAGTGAAGAAAAATTATGTGGGAGGTTCATTAAAAAGGCGTAAGAAGACCTCAATGTAGACATCTTTCTACCGATTCTTATATCGCACCAACCATTAGGGACAGTGCGTTTGATTAAATAAAATAAAATAATAAAGCTAAAAATTAATGATGGATACATTTTTAAGTCGCACAACCAAATAGAAGGGAAAAACAAGGTAAGCACATAATATTCCTCTTATAATTTTTCCGCATTATTTTAAAGCTTAAGAGAGAGAATTGAAAGCACTTTCCCTGGCTACCTACTTGCACGGTTCTCCGTTCTGCACAAAGACTTCTTTGTGTCTATACCTTCTTTAAATCTCGCTAAGCTCTACAAAGCGAAACTTCATCAAGGGTGGCTACCTCTCAATTTACAATAGAAACGCTTTGCTCTATACTCTTTCACTTGTTAAATCGTACTTAGAAATAGTTTTACGAGTTGTAACAACTTTGCTTTGAACATTTACTGTTATCAAAACAAGTATATTACACCCGTTTCATTTTTACATTTTTTTGTTTCTTTTTTTTAAATATCTTATTATCTAACCAGACTCCTTACACGGTAAATAGAGAAAACCGAGCGACAAATATCTCTATTGTTACAGACCTGCCATGTGTCTTCTAAGTACAACTCTCTCTACAAATGTATCACAGTTTCGGTGACTTATGACCTCCCATGTTCCAGTATCTATCCTATACTTTTTCATACTACTACTATATAATAAAAAAGTGTTCTTTTGTTCAGTTTCATAACCATTAATCGTTCAGTATAGTATACACATGTAGAACGATTGTGATTTCAATTAAATAACGCCACAAAGAAAGCAGTTAGCAAAGCAATTGTTCATTCATATGTGTATGTGCTGTGCTGATGGTTCTTAACTGGCTCGCTCGTTAACTTTGCACATTATACTTTCCAACGTTCAAATTAATAGTTAGCCGTCACTAACTAATGCGGTAATCTGCCTAAGACAATAAGGGAAATTGAATACTTCTTGCATGCAATTATTCAGAGCCACAAACTTTAACTATTATTGTTTTGTAGATTAAAAAAAATATATAAAGACCTCTTCATACTGGATTATCTTTTGTATTGATAGAATGATTTCTATAGATTAAAATGAAAGCTTACCTTAAATTACCGCCGTCGAACTTGTATTGAAGTCAAACACGCGGTAACAATTATACGAGTATTAGAAACGATCAATAATTATGACAAAAACAAATTCTCCCAGCAAAGCTGTTTCAATTTAATAATAATAATAGCCATGAATTAAGTAACAGACATAGCCAGGTGTTCGGTACATTGCAGAAGCGGGCGATCAGAGTTTTCCGATAACCGCTGCGTAGCCTGGAGCCGATGCCTAAAATAATACCGCGGCGCCATAGAAGCGAATGAGGGCGAATGAACATTTCGTCATACGGAACCATGATCTATGTACGTTCCTTTTGATAGAGTCGACGGCGATAGCAGCGGGACAGAGTTAGCCAACGGGTGACGTCACCGTAATCGCCGGCCCGGGCCAAATTATACGGTTCTAGTCATTTGCCAACGATCGAAATCGCACACTGAATTATGACTCTATGAGTGCTCTGACACCGGTGTGAATGGAGGTAAGGGTTCGACCATTGTGTCGGTCAATGCCCTATTGTAGATCGAAGCAGATTTGGTCAATTATTAGTTGAATGAATTAAAGCGATATCATAAAGCGTTGTTTCTCTTTCCGGGTGTAAAAGGCGGGAATGCCTAAGCGGTTTTACAAAACATCTAATGATATTTTAATGACTGCTTTCTTTTTTAATGTTTTGTTATATTCTTTCTTTGCCGTCATAATTAAAAATATGTGCATTTTGAATTTTAAAACAAATGTAGGTACGACACGACTTTGTAACTTCTGTAATCAATAAAAAGTTTTGGAACTGAGAGGATGGCAGACATTTGTAAAGAGGTACCTGGACTACGATTAACCCTTAAATGTTTTTATATATCTTGTTTTATAAATAAAATGCGGTCGGAAGGCCGGTAGGTAGTTAATATAATCCCTAGATCGTTCCGTGTCTGTAATAGTTTCTTATTTTCCAAAATCATAGACAATTATAGAGGATAGAGTGTAGTGTAACGGATGTACGTAATGATATAATAAGGGTCGGTCGGTATGTTGGTGTCAGTCGCTATAATAATACTTGTAGTCGATAATTAGTAATTATCTCGTAAATACCAAGAGATTGTAGGTACTGACTGTTTTTTAGTACGAATGCAAAGAAAAATATATATACACAATTGTACTGGAGAATTTAATGACAATGGTATGAGAACATGAAGATGTGGTGTGAATATAAATGATATATATATTTTTTTTTATATAGAAATGTTACACAAAATGTTATGTCACAAATGGAAAGCGGCGCTAGAGTCGAAAACTGAGAGAATCACACGAGACAATGTGGATTGTATGATCGAATTAATGATGGCATTCAGTGCGGGCGACGCGTTTTGCATAACCGAATTAATGTGTATGTGATCCGGAAATGAAAATATGAAAATCTCGCGACGAATCCGTATCACAATGGGACAGATACATAATTATTAGTCGAAAGTCTGATGAGGGAGGCAGAAGTCTCCTAAACCGGCGCACTATAAGTAAAATAAATAACATGGAAGACGAATATCAGCTCTGTAAAGATAGATACTTTTGTCACCCGATGTTGCCAGCCTAACCCATCAACGACCTGGCAGGATGATATAATATTAATAATAAATTAGTCGAAAATAGTAGTAAGGCGGTGGAGCGAGGAGAGCGAAAGCTCGCGTGTTCATCTGTAGATCGGACGTGCGTACGCGACGGACGTGCGGCTGGCAGAGCTTGCGCAACTTGCGCACGCGCATGCGTTATTGTGACCCGTATATATTGTTTAAACGTATATACAGAGATCGTTCTCGCTCTTAGAAAAATGTTACATTATTTATAAATAGTGAAATTGTTACTAAAATGATATAATTTTTGATATAAGCTTAGAGGACTAAGTAAAAATAAAGTAACAATAAAATCATTTTTTGAGTTTTGTGTTTGTATATATTACTATTTAGAGATAGTTTCCAAAAAAACTTACAGACTGAAAACTACACCGAACGTCTTCGAGATCACCCCCATGGTCTTTTTCCAGCCTTTGATGAACTGGCGGCGGCGCGCCCCACGGGGCGACACCGCACGCGTATCCAATTCCGCGTAGGAGCTAATCTTGACGGCTTCCTAACACCAAAGCGAAATCCTCATCACCGTTCCAGTCACACTTCACACTTGCTACTGTGGCTTTCACATATAAACTCCATAGTCTGCCATAAAATAGAGCGGGAATGCACGCAGGCAAAAGGGTTCAGCTTTACCTGCCGTCTGTCCTGTTCATTACAGTCGTACAATAATACAATTGTCCTATACTGGGGATCAAAGCAATCGCATAATCACGAAACGCGCTTAACTATGTGATCGGTTAGAGAGAGTGGCGAGACACGTACGCTCGTGGACGAGGCGCGGACGATACTGAGCGCGTAGATCTAGGGGACGGCCGCTACGCCGCTACGGGGGTGCACGGCCGACGTCACACCGTAAGCTCGTTCTGATTCATGTCTCCCAGTGATCTACTGCGATATGCACGGATTTGTTGCGCGAGTTTTATATATTCATAATATAGGAATTGAATGGAAAATTTTCGATGTTGGTACGTCACTGTCTTTACGTATACAGTAGGCACGCGAACATCGCACGCAACACGCACCCGTTCTCCTCCAGGTTACGGTCCGCTGCCTTCGGGGTAAGCATTCCGTGAACAACAGTCCAGACGTCATTGTACTGAAATTATGCTTATTAGGATTCTTCTGCTAATCAATTTATTGAAGTTCCAAGAGACGCGTATGAAAGCGAGCGGATGAATGCGTAATTTAATGGTGGTTCATAGATGATTACGGATGGCTGATTTCACGGATGATTTGTACCTAATGCATGGCTAGCTTCCCGCTTGCAATAGTGGACTCGATGCTTCGACATTTCGTAGTCGAAGCATTTAAATGTATATATTTTCAATTACTTGATCGACACAATTCGATTCGATCACTGATAAACGATTTAAAACCTAAATTAAATAGCACAAAGAAAGCCCCATATGAGGGCCAAAACCAAAGAATCATGACAATTATTAATTTATGTATAGTGAATTTAACTACCCAAAATAAAGGTCAGACAGACAAATAATTCTTTAATAATATTTTACAATGCCCGCCCCCTCCCCCTCTCCATTTATAGTATAGTGCCTACACGAAAACTATCGATCAACAAATTATTCAAGTCATACATGATAGAGAGTCTGATAGTGGCTTAGAGGTTTAATGTCCACAGTTGGGTGTTAACAAGTAAGTGCTACATTTTAATGGTCATAATTATAATCATTGAAACATAAATAATGCCTCATACATAATATGTACTTCCTCGTTCGTTAGTTCCTTATATCAGATCCTCTATTCCAGCAAGTTTGCATTTTTGTAAACAGCGTACCTACCATAGTCTTTTTTGATATATTCAAATTTACATAATAATATTTTTGCATTGCTCTTTTTATTTATAACATAGGTATGTATTTAGGGTGTGCTTTTGTAAAATTTCAGGCCAGGTCTCGACGGTAAGTAAATCAGCAAAAATATATAGTATTAGCCACGTATTCATACCTACGTATGGTTACGTCACTATGACGAAAATGTACACCAACTAATAACAGAGTCGCTGACAATTTCTAATGTGCATATGGGCCTGCATATGCATGCATTGATGCGTCGCACAGTTGATGTAACGGTGAGATCACGACTGAGTCAGAGCCCAAACCCACTTCGGTTATTTCATACTTTAATACACAAATTGTGGAAATATACACTTTGTAACTGTTTATTACTGACCCCGCCACAGCCGTGACTCAGTTTAATAGCAATATTGTTTTTTCTAATTGCCTTCCAGGCTTTATTATGTTACAATACTCTTTATACAGTGTTGTGATAATTACTATTTTTATTTCAATTCTCTAATAAAACCTTTGAGCCGCCAAAGCCACATACTGCCAAACTGGCCAACCAAGTGCTGATTGACGATATTTTTTGTCTAATTTCGAAGCGTACGTCATACTATAAGAAAATCACAACATCAGACGTCTTAAGGTAAGTCTAATTTGATAAAATGCATACAGGATGTTATAAAAATGGTGCTTTAACAATCGTCATTCAGGAATCACGCGTCATCTGCTAACGTCATAGGAGCTTCGGAAGGCACAAAATTATATTATACACAAAATAATATGGATAAGGAAAGGAGAAAGAAATTTAGAAGACAGCAATTAACATAAAAACTATACACAAAATATATTTAGCTAAACAATTAATAAGACGTATCTAAACAATTTAGTAACGAAATGGGTATATCCAAAATTGTTAGATACTTATTCGTATATTATATGTATACATATTTCCTTAAATAAATTGTATGTCAAGTTTGTTCTTTTGTTAATTGATTGTTAAAAGAATATTTAATAATATACTGTTAACTAGAGTGTTGCATTATGAAGACCACATTAAAAAAACGAGAACTAATCAAATGGCAATTCCATTTATTTTTGATGTTTATATTAAATATATTCTACAAGCTTTATAATCTATATATTTATTATATTTGTATGTTATTAATTAATAATAAATAAAATTTAATAAATATAGATATAATGTTAAACATTAAAATCTGAACAGCTGTTAATTAGAGGCCTGATTATATTTGATTAATTGGCTGTCTAGGATTAATGTGTAGTATATTAGTGGTCGGATGCGAAGAGCAGAAGATCGAGCTCAGTGGCGTGCCATTCGTGAGATCTATGTCCAGCAGTAGCCTGGAGTAGGCTGATGATGATAAAGCATGGAGTATATATAAAAACTGACACATTTGTCACAAAATTATATAGTCACTAGTAGACACCATCGAAAATGCCATTATGACAATAAATAGTGACGTTTTCGTTTAAAACGCAAAATAACTCATCGAACGGAATATTTGTAACGGAAAATATTTATCACAAGAGGAAGATTTAATTACCATAAATAAAATAAAAGGAAAAGTACTGTAGGATGACTGTTCCTACGTTTACTGAGTGTTCACCATATGCGTACGAAAATGGCAGTTAGATACGAGAAAATTTGCGCGCCGTCGCGCGTCGTATAGAATGCAAAAGGTATACGTCATCGGACCATAGACGACAGAGTTTCATAGAATTGGTTTTGTACAACCGTAATTACCGCAATTACGCGGATCGCCTTGCGTGTCGATAATGTGACACGCTTAGTACAACTCACTCTGCCTAACCGAGGGGTTACCAGGATACTACAGAACAGAGAAGTTACGAGGACTAACATGCGACCGAAGTTTGTTTTATAGTAGTGACCCTGGACCATGACCTGACCTACCATCTGATGCTATGGTGATTGCCCCTTATAATTATAAGTACAGGTATCAATAACAATATTAGTGTTAATTTGTACAGCATTTGTGCCATGAGACTACATATGTATTTATTAACCTACATTCCATTACATATTGCCAACATTTAAAAAAATGCCGGAACTTATTTTTATTACCAATATCATTGCCGAAACTAAAAACTCTGATATACTCTCAATTAAATAAGAACAAAATATTGCATAATAAATCTGATGTATAACTGCAGAAATCATTATAACATTCGTAATTCTGGACATTACTTTGAGTATTACTAACGAAAAATAAATGATATTGGAATACGTATAATACATACATATGTACATTACATACAATATGTGAAACACATAACAAACCAGCATTACCGAACAATAAAAATAAAAGTTTATTAAATACATACCTGTGGGAGACGCAGTTATAATTTCAATTAGGTAAACACAGAGAATTATTACGTTCATAGAACAACTTCAATAGATGTTCGATCAACGAATTGCAAACGGCAATAACAAAGGCCCATTGTAATTCACAAGTCGATTATCACACAAGTTAACTACTCGTAAATAAAACGCTGCTATATTACAAACAATTTTCAACTTTACGCCTATAGTAATAAGAGTCTAGTCATGTGCCTTCGTAAAATGCACCTCAGTATGTACACTACATTTAATTATTATGCGTGTGAAATGCGATTTTGAACCTTAAGTACGTTGTAATAAGTATCAAGTGTGAATTCTCTGTAAAAGTATTGTGTACCGGCGTTGGTTCGCACACGTGCTCCTATCTCGTCCCATATATCTCACATCTCGTCTCTATGACACCCCGTGACCCGTATGTGTATACAATAGATTTTTTATTCAATTTCCAAGAATATATACACTATCCTAGGTCTCGTGTACAAGTATGGACTTACAAACGAATACACGATTATATATCATAACATTACGCCTGTATCCCTGAAGGGGTAGGCAGAGAGGAGTGCAGTACATTACCGCGTTTAGAGGGTTATAAATGTATGAGTAACAATTGAATTGTCGTTTTTTCAATTCTTAAATGTAATAAAAGCATACAATATTTATATGTAAATGGATAGGCAGTGTAGTGAGGTAGGTCACGACGCAGTAGGTGTTTTCTGTTAAATTTAGGTCGAAATCTGCATGAATCCTGATACAGGACACGGGCTGCTTAGAATTAATGAAGCTAACTGTATAGCAGCCACAAAAAAAGAATAAGTTTAATGAATGATTTTTTCGGAATAATTTATGTTCCTATACTAACAAAGCTTCAGTTTTATAATTCTCTGTGTGTAGCGGATATATCAATTACTATAGTGGATATACAATGGCTACAATATATATATCGTAGCCATTGTATTGCCAAGTAAATACTCCATGTTATACATACTATGTACGTATTCATTTCGCAACAGTTTGAGATCATCTTCTTAGTCACTCTATAAAATATTAACATGCGTTGTTTACGATTATGAATGTAGAGTGACCGCTATTAAGGAAATGGTACATTAATACAGTGTATCAAAATGTATTTTTGACTATTAGTCATAATATATATAAATAGCAATGATTTTTATTGTGTTCAAAAAGAGGGTTAAAATATAAACGGGACATAATGGACCCTAGGTATCCAAGAGTCACTACACTTGATCAAAAGTACCCACTCTATTTTTACTATCTAATGGTCTCTACAGATGGGCAACGAGAAGAGAATATATTACTATTATATATACAACTGTACATCTGTACAACTAATAAAAACCGGTGTATGGCAAAAGTATGTCATCCTATTCCATGGGACGTATAACCTGCCTGGTGAAAAGTGGGAGCACCCTTCCCTGCCCGCCTCTTCGGGGAAATACAGGCGTGATGTTATGTTTAAAGCTGGAAAAGTGACGTTGGAGGTAGTTGGCAACAGGTAACCTTGGCAATTGGATCCAGTACAATGGTCTCTACAATAAAATGAACCTTTGCTTCCCGAATTTGCGTAAATGTATCGAATCACTTGTCCGCGGTTCTTCTGTTAACATAGTACAGTACCAGATCAGTCATGGTTGTCGTGGCAGTAATTTGACGCTTGTCTATCCGAGATCCGAGAGACGGCCAGACGATAGAGCCGGTTAAAAATAATATCGACTGATTATTTCAGTTCTAAATATATATATTATGTACAAATGTATGTATGTATAGAAAAAAACATAAAAATTGATTTATGCACTAAAATTTGCATTTTATATCTCATGAGTGATTCATTGAAAAAAAACAACACAAATTTATACGTCATTCAAAATCGAATGCTAATAAGCAAGAGCCGGCCGTTATATCAGCGCGTAACGCATTACGTTAAAAATATGTTAACGTCAAACAAGATGTTAGATAAGTCTACAGTCGTTATTTATCTAACGTCAATATATTACCATTATAATCGGTTTGAACACTCGTATGTTCAAGGCCATACGTATTGACTGCAACTTTTATGTGTCATTGCATCAAAGTAGCTCTCCTTAACTTAGTAAGTCGTAGTCGTTGTGATAGGAACGCCATTGTTGTTGCTATGGTAACAAAAATAACGATGTGTTGGCAGGTTCTATGGCCGCGTTCTTTATACACTCATATCATAGTGGGTTCTACAGGAAAGTCTCAGAGATCTCATTTAACTTTGTAACGGAAAATAACTCGCCGTATTTACCTAATTGCATCTAAAGATTACGTGACTACATAGATACAAATATGACTAATCTGTAGAGTTATCATCAGTACAATTTGATTATAAAAGTATTTACTTCTGTTTCAGGTGTTTTTTTTTCCTGTCAACTCACTTTGGTACAGTATGGTGGAGTATAATTTAAAAATTTCCAGTTCGGAGGTATATCAGTATATTTTGATTATAAAGATATTATCTAATTCCAAATATTTATATCTCTGTCATCTCAGTCTGGAACAATATGGGGAAGTGTGATTTAAGCATCTTCTATTCGTGGGGTACATCATTGTCTAGCAGTGGAACATGAGAAAGATTGCAGGAAAAAATTAAAAATCATTACTATTCGGCTTCATCAGATCATCGAAGTTCGCCATTTTGTTTGTCCTCTCCGCGGTTATCCGCACGCGATCACCGCATTTATTTACTCACAATCAGTGCCCTTTGTTCATTGTTGTGTAATTATTTTTCAACTGATTGAAACCTTCATTGCGCTCGATCGTATGCAGAAGTCATTAAATTAATTTGTCAACTTAGAGGTTAATTGGAATATTTTACACGCCCAGTGGCATGTTACTATGTACTTGGAAGGACAATAATACTCTTTTATATAATAGTAAAAGCTTGTTTTCTTACGGGAAGAAGTGTAATTATGTATATTGTCTATCAACTGTCTTAGTCTTCTGTGACGCCAAGTCCTTGTCCTTGACTGCCTCGTTGGTCGTGTTGGTTGCATGTGCGACTGCCGATCGGGAGGTCCCGGGTTCGATTCCCGGGTCGA
>DWDT01002255.1:0-14059 GCA_018245595.1 Microceris scylla | reverse complement strand
ACTTCTTAAAACACTACGTTATTCAAATTCTTTTAGGTATAATTTAAAACTCACTACAGAATTATGCTCAACTTTCAGATGTGACGTTTGCTTACATCGCTACGTTTACTGAAAATCTTAAGAATATAGAACATAAGGCTGTGTGTTAACTATAACTTCTTAGCACATAGCATATGGTTTACCATATGCTATGTGCTATTACTATATTATATGGACTATTTATAGTATCAGTTATAATTAACATGTTGGTACACACTCTCGGTCCCTAAAAGATAATCGTATTCATTATTAATATATCTGACTGGGAAACAAGTGCAGAATAACAGTATGAACACAGTAATCAAAATAAATATTATTTAAGGTACAGTACCTTAATAAAATTACTTAAAACACGCGAAATAAAATTAGAACAGAATTATTCTAGAAACGTGATGCGAAACCGTATACCGGCCTTAGTTAGATTTCAAAGTGTACATCGTTTACCTCTGAAAAATGTATTTTTCCCACGCGCAGAGGATCAAGGGTTTTGTATACAATAAAAAAAAAACCAATTGAAACACCATAACCACTAGAATTAATTACGTCGTGGTTGAACACTCTTATCATTCCAACTATGAAAATTAAACTAACTACATAATATGTAGAACATTAATCCTGATCTAATATTTTAATTTTAATTAAAAGAAACATAAATCCTTACCAATAAAAAATATTTTTATAAGCATTAAATTGACATCAGACACATTTTATGGCGTCTAAAAATATTTAGTTTTAGTCTACTTTGCAAAAAACATTGCGCTACGTCTCTAAAAGTTATAAAAATATGAAACGCAACCGCAAGCCTCTAAAAGTTACAAAACTATGGAAAGGTTCCAGAAGCAAATAGAATAATTTATTACGAGTAAATAAAATATTGTAGCTCGAAAACATGCATTGCAGTCATTTTTAGTAAAATTTTATAACTACATGTTGCATAATATAAATTTAAATATCTTGTTGTATACACCGAGGATTTTTTATCCATAGTCGTAAATTGTACCTGTATGTATTATCTATCTAAATACATCTTAAGCACTAGAACCAACAGCCTGATCGCTATAGAATTCAACTTTTGAATTCAAAGTAAGTCAAAACTACCAAAATCTATATTATATATATTGTTCGCGAAATTCAGAATAGCAACAGTAATTTTACATGAGAATAAAATGTCCGTCTGCTCTAAAGCTTTAAAAATAAACCATTGGCTTTTAACGGCCACCTTATTTACATTTCCTTGTCGCAAATCAGCGCACCTAAGGAGATTTAATAAATAGATTAAGGAATTATATTTTCGCTTGGCCGAGCGTGTACACGGTTGGCATTAAAACACATATTACGGGAAGTCTTTACGACGATTACATGTATTTTTATGAAAGTTAATGTCGATATGTGGGAATAGACCTTGCATATTCACAAGTTTTTAATATGTTTTCGAGAATATTCCTTTGTTTTAGACTTGAATAAATAATACATTACTTACATTGTAATACATAATAAAGACATCCGCGTTTCGTATGTAATAAACATTGTTTTTAAGGACTGGAAAGTAGACAGTGGCTTGGCAAATTTATTACAGTAAGCTTTCCAGTCATACCGAAGATTACCAGGAAGATAATCTGCGAAAAACTGCAGAAAAAAAATTCAATTTGGCAAGCTGGGGCTAGGAACTCAAGGTGTTGAATATGGGACACATGTCCAGCAAAATACTAACATAGGAAGATTTATTATATTAGACAAAGTTACGGCGATCTGTCGCACCAAGAATTAACTTAACAGAACTATACTTATGTATAATAAACTAATCAAACAACAGTTAGAAGCAAAACTGTTCCGTGTGTGCACATGATCTCACTCATAAACCATCTAACTATTAATGACTTGCTACGGCTAACGTGGTATTAATCTTGGCACTTAAACGCGAAATTACCCCACTGTGCAAGAAGTTTATTACTTTACGAGATATAAAAATACTGCTGCTGGTTATCCGATTGCCCTGCAGCCATAATTCTATTTTTACACCAGGAACTCACTGAACTATTTGACTATTTGACATTAATGTATGTGATTACGAGCAAGCTTTTCATATATGACGCAGGACTAATGGTCGTTGGGACGGACGAATTCTGGATTGTACAGACAATTAGACTGAGCTATATACTGTGGGAAGCTCTCTGACCTGTAAAACCGATGAACCTTAGAAGCCAGATGGCCGGAGTGTCGTAGTACATCTTCAGAGTAACCCGTAGCAGTGGATCTGCATAATTATAATGTTGATACATGTAGGTAAATTATCTTTTTATACGTAAGCGGAAGTCAGTACGTGCCTGAGGTATCTTACTCACATCTATTCAAGAGCTTTTTTCAAGCTTTTGAAATGTACTGAAATCTCGACTATCTAGTAGTCAGATACAAGACGTTAAAATACACGCATCCTTCAAAACTAACATAGAAAAACTAATTTCTTATATCGTTTCACCTCCCCTTACTTAGGTGTTTATTCGTCCACACGCCATGCACATAAATACAAACAATAAAAGACATACATACAACTACACTGTTACAAATATACAGCAGTGTAACAGTTACCCAGTTTGACCATTTCAATATCTAATAGACTGGGCGTAAATCGAGCATACAAATAGCCAATACACATGTAAATTTATTGTAATAAATTCAGTACCTAATTTATCATAAGCTCGGCCAATATAATGCACGTTTTGTATAGATATGGTTGTATCGCTGTCTCCCACGCATAAAGGCGTATTCACATACATAAATGATTACTAAAAATAAGGAAGATAAATTTGTTATTTTTCTAAATGTTATCATAAATTACATTTTCATGACAATGTATGTCATTATTATTATTTTTTAATCCAAATGTCATCTTACATCACATTATAAAGGTAATGTTACTTGTATATAAGATACCAATTAGTGAAATGACAAAGATAAATCTTAAGGCGTTGTTCGCTGAATGAATGGCCAAAAAGTGGAAATAAAAACTTATCTTGCTTATAAGTTATAAATTAATTTTAAGGATTGTATAAACTCTCATGTTAATTAGTATTATCCTCTCACGATCTAAATTTAAATTCTTATACAATGAGATAAATCCTCCACATTCTCAAACAACCCTTATCAGGAAGGCGTGAAAAGGGTTCAACCCTCAGGCAAATGTCTCAACACCACCAAGAATATTAAAAAGCTTTTATACCAAATTAAATATTTAATTCAATATGTTCTTAACTAAGAATTTAAATAATTGAAGTTTATAGTATAGTAAATACGGGAAATTTTCAAGAGACTGGTGGATGTGCGTTTTCAAGGCCAACGAACTACATCCTAGGATTATCATCAATATCATCATTAACATGTTTCAGTTCAGTATATTTTTCTTCTAAATCTATAAGGATTTATTATTTTATTATTTAATAAAAAAAAACAATGCTTAAAAATGGTAATAAATTTTTTGTGACTCTAACTGTAACATATACCTTTATGTAGTTGAACTCTTCAATTGAATCCTCGAAACCAGTTTGCATGAATGAACTGATAAAAGTAGAAGCCACGTCTCTAAGGATAGAGATATTTATTAGCACTCTCACCACAGTTGACTCTCTAATGCATTCTGCCTTCCCCAACGGAACCTGACGTGATAATATAACAAAAATATTTCTGTAAATGTTTGAATTATTTACAGTTTTTATTATTACAGTGTTGCCCGTTGACTTTTATTGAAATTGGTACTGTTCTCTCTGCGTAATTTAGGTTATATTTTTATGTGCTCATAACTTATCCTCACGCGGCAAAATACAGTTGTTGACTTTTCCTGAAAATGTGTAGTAATTTTGTTGAGCTGTCAAAAAAATTTCAGTACGTTAGGCGAGCTAAATTTATGAGCTTCGTATAATACCTAGAGAAGGGTTAGACCGGCCATGTGTTATGCGCCATACGAATAATGATTTATTCTCGTTACATTTTTGGCTAAACCTCAAAATATAATGGAATCCCAAATTAATTATTTATGATGAAGAATTACTATATTAACAATCCAATTAATTTGTCTTGTTACAACCTCATGTCAAATACAAGTGACGCATGCAACGCTACTGGGTTTTTCACAAAACTCGCTTCTGAAATCACTGCCACATATGCTCGAAACAAAGTAAGGTAACAACTTTGTTTTCTTCCCCTTTGCGGCACTCAACAAATCCTTCTATATATTTCCACTTACAAGTTTGTTTAGTTTTCAACAGATAAAGATTTATTTCGATGAAGTTTTCTTTATTACGCCCCGTCACTATATAAAACAGTCGCCATTTGAGGGGCGTGCGTTTTATGGTGACATACTGGGACCCCATTTTGTTACTCTCATGGTACACTTACAAAGTAAAGCACTGTAACGAATCTAAATTGCGGCCATTTATTTTCGCAGTCGGTCAGTGAAGCCAATTTTGTTTACGACATTACATTAATCACTGCAGTTTTCAAGAATGATATAACATGCATATTACAGAAATATATAACAGTATACTTTCAATTAATATGTAAATTAATTAATTTATCCTGAAAAAGTATAGGTTTTAATTATAAGACTAACGAAATTCATTTAAACTACTTAACTGATTTCCAATATTAGATACATGACTGAGGTAACAGAACTGAGATAGTTCAGATACATATAACTTCCTAATAAAATCATTAGCTATAGTTAAACTGTCGATAGGAATGCAGGAAGAGGAATTGTTTCGATCACTGGCCTGGATATACACTGCACTTAAAAGAAGTAATCGGTTGTCCTATCCAAATTGAACCATTTAGATACACATATAAAATACAATACAATAAATACTTTATTGCACACAATCTAAAATCAATAACAACAAAAAATAAATATATAGGTATCACATTTGTCGTTTTACAGAAGATTTAGAAGATAGAACATGAGATACTGGGTGAGGAGAGCCGTAAGGGCTATTCAGTGGCGCGCTTTGAGAGAAGCCTTTATCTAATAATAAACTGACGTCATCTGCTGCTCACGATGATTATAGTACATTGTTGTATATAAATGTTGTATAAAAGTATTTACTAATGTACAAAAATATATACGTTCTGTAAAAAATGTATACAGTAGACATCAATTAGACAACTTTCGATGTTCTTGGACATTGTTAAGTTCAGTTTTCTAATGACATCGTCAGTCTGAGAAGCCTACTTCATGTATGTGCGTCTGGTTATATCGGATTTCTTGTAATATATCATAAGCTCACAAAATGTAAAGAATTTTACGTCAATGTAACAGTGAACAAGTTATTTGATGTCACTTCTTTAATATGACTAAACGATATATGTAGTATTTAAATAAACATATTTATTTAATATCATTCAATAAGCCTTCATATCAGTCATTTTCCACAGTTGGTCATGATATTATATAGCAAAAGAAATAGAATTCATTTCTAGCTCCCACTTATTCGTCAAGAATAAGAAAGACATTCGTAAGAATGTAGAATATTAGTTCAAAACAACATATGTAGGTATATGTTTTTGTATAAATAAAAAATGTATACAAAAACTCGAGCGGCAATAACAAAGACAGTGTCTCAACAAGACATATCACGTCTCCAATCCCTAAATTTCGTCCTATCCATTACATTGTCAAAGAAAATCCACTTACAACTGTGTTTTTTCACAACACATTAAATCAATTTATGTGCTGTTATTTCGTTGGTATTAATGTCCTGAGGAATGTTTCATATATATTTATTTACTCTTATGTATAAATGTTCGAATATATCGAACAGCACATATTTTGTTATTAATATATTATAATTTATAATTATTTTTTTTAATACCTACGAAACTACTGCTTTGATGGTTGAGCGCAACCGCGACCTACCAATCGGTAGGTTCTGGGTTCTAATTCCAGATCGTGTACTATGGGATTTTTCTAATTTTGAATTTCTTGCAGCGACTCGGAGTCTGGTTCTGTGCCAGGTGTATGGCAATAGTCTCACCACCTATTCCCTAGGACGTAAACGTAACTAGTGAAACGTAGGAAACTACACTCGTCTGCCTACCTCTCCCGGGATTACATTCGTGATGTTACGTTCTACGAAACTATCTATTCAAGTACAGCTACTTGAAGGATTGAAGAATGAACGATTCCTGAGCAGAAATCGTTCATTCTAGTTGACTTTAAATAAAGGTGAAAAAATGAAAGGTAACGTCTTTTAAACAATCTTCCACTATACAATCGATGTATTATTATTTAAGAATAATTCTTGTTTGAGGCATTTACCTACCAATCCCTATTTAATTTCGCCCAGCAGACTTAAACAATATTATTATCGCTTGATACAATCTATTTGACAGCTAAGTTAATGTCTTCAACTTATTACCAGATACGTCTACCTCTATTTCTGTTTAAATAATTTTAATTATTATTATTTCGGATAATGTCAAAACTTGTAACAAGCGTTATTGGAATAACCCAAATTTAGACATTTAAATTGTTCTGTTATATCAAATCTATCACAAAAACAATATGCTAGACGCTAGATACCTGTTAGATGATAACTGAAAATAATGATTTATATTACAAAATATTGTTTCAAAAACAAAATATATTTATATGGAATATCAAATATTGAACACACGTGCTACAATGTCATACACACATTCACACAAACCTAATAAATTAAACGTACGCACGAACAAATTATATCTTAACAGATTTTATAAACATGTTGGCACTTGCCTATTTAAATATATAAATTCCATTGCCTGCCACGTTGGACAAATGCGGGGTCACAGGCTTGACGAGCCTTACAGAATATAATAGTGAATCCTGAGGCGTGCAGGTTCCCTCGTGTTATCGCCGTTATAAAAAGTGTCATTAAATCTTAGAACGCACATTATAGAGAAAATACAACGTCTAGGATTGGAACTCAGATATCCCAAAATCGAAGCCTGGATTAGAAACCACTAAACTTTAAACACTTAATCACGTTAAATAAAAAATAAACGCTATTAAATAATAGTAAGTTAGTTCTATAAACATTTCATGCGAATTTAAAATTTGCTTCATAAGTTGACTTACGGTTCAGTTAGTTGAAACGTTATCGTTAGTTAAGAAATTAATAAGTCACAGTTTAATTCAATTAAGACTACCCTTTCATTGTTTTGGGGGAGTTATAATTTACTTGATTAAAACATTATGGGGCTGTTTCCTGAATTCACGGAGTCTCATAAATTATGATCGTTATAGAGAAATACCATAGAACTTAGTGATAATATTATACGACCAATTATCGTTACACTTCAATAAAACACATTCTTAATAAAAATAGGCACACTGTTAAAGTTTATCTCTGCATTCCTTTACCGAACTCTTCGGGGATTACAGGCGTGAAGTTACTTTTTTATTTTTACGTCTAAAAGTATTAGAAAGCACTATGACGAGTATATTTACAAAGGATCAATGAATATGGGCAAATTATGATGTCAGATTATTATACCGTTACCGAACACTATAATTATAAATTACATTCAATAAATATTTTACTACAATCACTGTTTATAAAATATATACATACGAGTACATCTCTAATTCATGTTATTCAATTATATGTTGAACGTCATTACCAGAAAGCACTACCTACTTTAATCCTTAAAACTTCGTACGTAAGTTTTAGTTATAAATTTATCGAAACATATAAAGATGGTAGCGTACTATATAAAAACGAGATCATCTTCGTACGTGCTCCGCGCACAGTCCATCGCAATAAAATCTGAAAATGTTATAGCTAGGATTCGTGTCTCTCGAACGTATACTATACATTTTATTATATGACAATCCAGATTCCCCGACGGACACAAGGAAAAGCCTCAGAAATATTCCTACGCAATTAGATGTGAGTAATTGGAAAAATATTTTTATAATTCAACGATGTATACGAAGGTCGAGTCCAGAGCAGCTTTAGTAGTGAAATTAATTATGTACTTAATATGCAAAATAATTTTAAATTTGTCATAAAAATGTAACGAGCAATATTTTTTTGTAATTATCCTCATAAATGGTCAAAAATTAAACGTTTAGTTCTGGGCCACTTTCCATGTCGCTGAGTATATATGACAACTGCGACGAAACTAGAACGGATTGCAGTACTTTGCCAGGACCGTAGTCAGTGGACACCTTTACTCCCGATCTACACCTATGTGAAATAATCGAGACTATATGTCTTTAGGTATGTATATAAATTCAAACATATAAAATTAATGGAAATCTTCAAATTTTATTTTATGAGCGATTTCACTTATTTATTTACTTTATAAAGATTGAATTTACAATTGACTTTACGCTTAGCGGCGTTATCTTCTATTCATCCCTTAGCGTTGGTAAGTAATTATAGTAGGGGTTAAGCAGGCACGAAACAAAAATTAGATTCTGAAAAATTTTTAAATAGATTTGTTCTGTTTTCGACGTACGTCAAGTAAAAAGCATTTCACTTCGTTTTAGTCTTATTATGAATTTAGACACGTAAGAAATTTTAGTGCCAAAAGCGATCGTTGACCTGCTCACTAGTTTAGTCTGGGAAGAACTAATTTCGTTACTTCGAGACAATATTATTGTACTAATGTACCTCGCATTCGATTTAAAGCTACAGACACACTCGTGGCGTTCGAACGTTGTCCTCGAAGGTGCTGTACAAAATTACATCACGTAGATCTAAAGTTCTTTACGGGCTACAAATCGTGATAGGCTGTACCTATTATTTAACAGACGATTGTCACCATCAGTATGTTGTCAATCAGTAGGACAGGGGAAATATTCATAGAAGTAGTAAGAGTAAAAATGTTAAGCGTGTAGGTAAATATTTGTAAGTATTAGCAATATTGTTTAACTAAAGTGTTCTATCGTTTACAGTTGAATAGACACAATAACGAACAAAGCCGATAAAAACTAACGGCGCGTCCTCATTACGTTTTATGGACCTCGTGTTGCTTACACTAAAAAAGGTACTTTTAGGCAACCATTCAGAGTGTCTGCGTAATCTGTAATTGCACATTTAAAATGCATGAACAGTCAAAAAGTTAGTTACGATCTGCGCTGACCCCTTGGATAATAATCCACTCCCAGTCCAGCCACGTTCTAATCTTATGTATTACAGTCTACTTTGTGTTATACATGTTATATAACAAATTAGACATATAAAGTTTTTACTACCGCTTAGAAAATACTTATCATAGTTTAAAATTTGTTACAGTTTGTTGACAACACCGACCATAGCCCGACGATCGTTTGGTCTAGTAGTTAAACTGACTGACTTAAACCATAAGCAAGCTTATTTGTAATCTCTTGGGCTTAAAACTGTATGCACTTGGACTCTATCTACTTATCTATAGGACGGTAATTTCTGAAGTTGTCCAAAAGTATTCTAATTGATTTAAATATGTTATATGAATGGTAGTATACCTATCAATTCTCATTGACAAATCAATATCAAAAAGAACCTATAATATGATTCCTACCTATCATTTAACCCTGTACCTTCTACCGTTACACCATGGAATGTCTACATAATCTTTATGTGCCCATTTTTTCCCTTCGCGCAGGTACAATTTATTTCAAATATCAAGAGCACATGTGAATGATTCGCCCTCATATACGGTGGATATCTCGCGGTATTGAGAATAAATATTGGTTTTTATACCTTCATATGGAAATACAAGTGGGCTTAGATTAACATATTATTACATATTTACATACATACGTGTGCAGGTCTTGGATTTAGCTTTTTATTAGACGTATTACGGGTAAGCTTGTGATTTCACCCTTGTAAAAATTGTACTTTTTTACATTTACCGAATTAATTTTGATTTCCGTTCAATTTCCATGTCACTGAGTCCGTTCCCCAGTTACTCAGTCGCAGTTCCTGGAATCATTGATTTTTTTTTTCAAAATCAGCTCTATACAATTGCTAACGATACAGATTTCTTTAAATTTAGTTATTACTTTAATATCGCTCTTTCTTTTGATATAGGTAATAAATGATCGAATCGTTTCGATCAACACAAAATATAAATCTATCGAATGAAAACAGGACACGTCGTATGCAACTGATTCACACGTTATGAGACGCTGTTGAGGAAACGTTCCATCAAACGTTTGCGTTTGTTTCGCGCTAGCCCTCCACAAGTATATCTTATACGACCTAGAAATTGTACATGTCTTGACAGTTCTACCGTGCGGAATTGATGTGTCTTGCATGTTGCTTACATTAAGATAAACTAGTTACATTATTTATTTTCTTACGCGCACTTTATCTACTTAAATGTATCACGTCATTCTGCTAGTTGGGTCTGTTTCTAGTTTCTATCTCTTGATGCGTATTATGTGTATATTCTACGTTACCAAAATACAATCGATTCAAAGTATCACCATCACAGTATATGTATACCTAATACATTTAGAGATTTTCATTTTGACGAAAAAAACTTCAATAACGTTCAAATCTTAAAATGTAACGAATTACGGTCTACCTCCGCTACTGTAGAGCTGCTAATATAATTTTAATTCATAAACATACATAAAATCACGGTTGTATTTCCGCGAAGGGGCATGCAGGTGATTATAATACTCCCAGATTTTACCTGTTATGTACCTATTATACATATACATACCGTATACGATATGTATATAATAGGTACATAACAAATATATTGCTATAAATCAGGTACAGAACACTACATCGAGCTACTACCTACTAAAAATTTCAAACCCCAATAATACCCGACCCGGAATCGAACCCAGAATCTGGCTCAATAGTCGTGCTTGAAACTAACAAGGCACTCATAATTTGTAATACATACACACACACTAATAGTACACAGTAACAATTTTAATTTCAACATATTATTTATTGAATATTTTGTTTTACTAAGCATAGCTATAGGCGCTGGTCGCCGGCAGATAGTAATCTAAACAGTGCAAGAATCTGTGTACTGTGATCCCTATCCCGACTACTCAGCGTGAGAATTACAAACTAAAACCCCTAAATAGCGAGTTATGTCCAGCGGTGAACTGGGATAGGCTAAAAATGTATGCGATGATGTATAAAATACGATATGTATCAGTTTAGAGGAGATAAAATGATTTCCTTATTATTTGCATTAGCCCATTACTTTCGTACCTAAATGAGTAAAATAGTATTTCATATAATAAACCGTATCATTTGTCTTATTTATGAAGATATTTAATTTTCGAGAAGCACATTTCATTCCTTTATTACGCTTTTGATTATACATATTAAAACAAAAACAAAAAAAAACTCCAAACGTTTTCTTCGTTTGCGTTACAAAAAAGACAATAAGGCAATCATCACACTGTACTTCAATTTAATGACGTACTTTACATTATATTACGTCTTTATATTAAGGCGATAAATATCGAGATTTGCGTAAGAACGTAAATGTTTCATGTCGCCGTCATTAATTATATTAAAATAGAAATACATATATTCATGTGCATTACGAATTGTTAACTGGTGTGTGAGTGCTTATTATTTTCAGTTTTTATGCCCACACCACCTTTTTTTATTAATATATATATTTACATATTTTGTACATAGTGCATTGTATTCGATTGTGTATTGTATTTGATTGTGTATTCTATATTGTACATGTTTTGTATATATTATATTTTGTACATAGAGAAAATACAATAGATTAGAAAATACGTAAAAGAAATTGCAATGGTGCTGCTTATTGCATAAAGAGATCTTTTCCGTGATCGTTAGGAGAAGAAATAAATTATGAACAGATCTATTTTAATGTGTACTTAGAAAATAACAATTAAACATCTCGATAACACTTTAGCCTTCTCCTTTTTGGAGTTCATAGCTTACACAGTTGAAAGAATTTAAGTGTAAGCTCATGAGCACATAATATATGTATGTATGTAGGTATGTATATACATTATTATGAACACCGTCGATGTCGCGCGTGGTACGCATTTATTTTATATTTCCCCATTCCCCAATATGATTGTGTCTCTAACGTGCCACGGCTTAAATGCGGGGCACATTCAATTTCAAGTGTCGTTATTTAAATAAACACAAAGAGACTTCCCTCCTAACAACACCATGAGTTTGGAAGTTACGAGGACAGTCCTATTTGCACAACGGATTATTTTACCAACATAATGTATAATGGAATTATATAGTACATAAAGGTGTACCTTCGCAAGCACAAGAGGTAGGGATCCGGATCCTTATTCTGACAGGGGACCCGTGTCAAACAGGAACGGAAATGATGAGAAATTTGTGCCAAATACAGTAAAACTGAATTACAACGTACAATGCATAGGTACAGCAAAATTAAATGCCTTTATTTTATTATAGACTATTTTTAATGTTGAAAGGAAAAATCATGCAATATTCTGCAGCGTTTAGAGCGCTCCGTAGTGTTTTCATGGAATATGAAGTTTTCCAACCGCATGACCAGCATGGCAGATTATAACCTTAATTCCCATTCAGAGAAAAAATCGTTATCGAATGGCCGAAAAATAAAAGGATTGATAACGATAATGATTATGATACGTTGTTCAAATTTCACATAAACATTATAAATGGTAAATTAATTACGTATTCGTAGGCCTGTAGAAAACATTAGGCATTAAGATCGTCCTATATTACAAGTATCAAACAATACTATCACTATAAAGAGTTTAAATAAGTGATAGATATTGCAGTTCTAGTTATAGTCTGATATTAATGTAATAGGTAATTGTCTTGTTAACAATTAATATTCCATAAATCAGACACACATACTTATTCATCTTGATAATCTCTTTGTAGCCGCTGTGTACTCACTCGTTCCTTTCTTCACATAAACCATAAAACTGCTTAGATGACTTTACTTAATAAACATATTATATTTTTAAGTAATTAACATTGACACATATTATAAAATGATAAAACCCTGTAATATTATGGTATTATTATGGTTAAGTACTTACAATAACTATTTTACCCAGCAATTTGAATGTAAAGTATGGAGACCTGTTTATCGCCAAGTCACGTTCATTAGAATAACACGCGACAATCTCCTCTCACGCGACTATCTCGTCGAGTGGCTGACGTGCGCTGAAAACAAATTGGCCACGATGTTGTGCTAATGTGCACGCGCCTTTACATTTTATAGCTGATTCACGCCGAGGCTGTGCGAATGTCGCGCGAAGGCGTAAACGGTAGCAAGAACATTCTCGAAACAAAGACACAGATATTCTTGTAAACGATGTTAATATTGATCGAATTATTATTATATCACCAAGCTAGGTCTCATACGGGGAAGACAGAGCTTCTTGTGGTAAATGTCTCAAAACTTATAGACCTTATAACCTCCTTTCATATACGAGTACGCACGCCAGTTTCGGACTCTTTTGATCCCTCCATCAGTCAATATCTGCCTTCTTTTGTTAAGATCCGAGTACGTGAGTTTTTGACTCCCTTAGCACCTTCATCGATCAACATTTGCATTGAACATCTGTTGTTTTATTCTTTCCCCTATCAATGTTTCTATATGGTCGCTTTAACCGTGTTTCTTACTATGCAGCCTACTTAAATATTTTCTAATTATGTTGATCCTTTTCGAATATCGATTTTACTTCTGGTTTCGGTTGATATACGAGATAAAGTGTCGCATTCACAGTGAATTACTCGTACTGCACTATTCTAAAAGTCGACTCATCTTTTACATTATCGTGTGTTTATTATGTCCGTTTCGGTTAAGCTTTCCTCATGTTCAAAAACGACTTTTTTTTTAATCAATGAGACATATATTTATTATTTATATTATTTATAGATAATTGAATTAAGTAATACTTGTATAACATGTAATGTAAGGCTGGTTTTACATTATCGTGTGTTTATTATGTACGTTTCGGTTAAGCTTTCCTCATGTTCAAAAACGACTTTTTTTTTAATCAATGAGACATATATTTATTATTTATATT
>DWDT01002254.1:0-14061 GCA_018245595.1 Microceris scylla | reverse complement strand
CCAATAGTACCCGACCCGGGATTTGAACCCAGGACCTCCCGATCGGCAGTCGCGCTTGCAACCACTCGACCAACGAAGCAGTCTAATTTTCATTTAAATTCACCTATTTACTGTAAGCGGCTTTTCCGGGCAGGGCGACGTCTGCCGGGTTAGCTAGTATCATATATAATATAGCAAAGTATATATATTACGATGTATGACGATATATTTTTTCTATACTAACGCTCAAGGATCCGGACACATAGTTATAAATATATGTGCATCTCTTTCTTACCTCGTCAAAATATATCGCAGATATAGTAAGACATCTTATTGCACAGAAAATGACCGCAAAGATTTATATGTACATATATTACAACGTAGCTGCCGTGTATGGTAGTCTGCTGTTATAGCACAATATATTACTTCATATTATAGCTCATTCTGTGACGACCTTTACGTTCGGGAAAATCCTTGTAGGGCTTTTTCACTGTGTGTGTAATATATATGTCCAACTATCTCTGTAAGTGTATTGAATGGCTCACACACTACGAGACGCGCCCGCGTCGTCATGAACACCTTTCCACAATGCGTCAGTGCATGCTTTTACCATGGATAGTGAGTAACCATCACAACAGGTATTTCAAAAACCGAACGGCTACAAAAAACAAAACATGATAATTTTTTTTTTCGATTTTACCTAGTCTTGCGGCAATGACGTCAAAACATGGAAATTATTAAAATAAAAAATTATTAAATAATATTAAATTAAAAAATTATTGAAATAAAGTTATTTACTGGATATTATATATGTATAGGTATAACATGCACTTTTTTCCATATGTAATAAGAGGAACATATTATATATTTATTTAAAATTTTCTCTGTATATAAGAATCTTGTTTATATGAGGTAAATAGCAATATTTGAAAAATTCTTAATAAAGGAAACAATAATATATACAACAAATCTTGAGCGAACTGGTAGATTTTATTAGATGAAATATTTGATGTTCTACCGTACGAACCACCCTGCTGGTAGCGACCCACCAGAATGTATATCGCAAGATATCCACCCTAGGTTTTGCATAAATATTTCGCATGGTATTCAACCTTGATATCTGTCTGAACAGAAAAACAGGTTGTATTTATTACAAGGTCTAAATACCTATTATAATGTTTAAAAAATGTAAACATTAATTAAACGTAACAAAACGTAATATCCTGCCTGTAATCCCCGATGACTTAGGCAGAAAATTGTAAAACAATTCGAAATTTCAACACTTACGTTTACGTCCTATAAAGAACAGTAGGTGAGCCTATAGTTATACGTATGAATCAAACGCAAAAACTGTACTCTAAGCTTGATTGAAATGCTGAGAAAGATCAGTGTTTTACTGTAAGATAAAAATGTTGCAGACGTGACTACACTCAAGTATTCAAAATAGTACCCACGTAGGTAGGACTTAAAAAAAAAACACTAAGTTTTGAAGCAATTTGCTTCAAACGTTTTAAAGACCGTAAATTATACGCACCATACACTGATATTTTTTGTTCTGTTATGTTATTGGTTGTTACGTATGAATCTCGAGTACAGCTCAATCATTGAGCAATAGCAACCGTCTCGTCTCGTCTCACGAGCCGACAAAACGCGTCATCGCTTACTATTACAATTATAGGTGCGCATACATAAACGAAGCGGTGGCAGCAATCGAGCTTTGTTTACGTGTGTGTCGGCTCATATGTACACGCGTGTTACGCTCACTATCGTCTAGTAACACACACTCGCGCGGTGTGGCGTATCACCGCGCCTTCCAATTGAGCAGCACACGAACGTATCTAGACAGATTGCGAGTATGTGTGCGAGGTAGACAGTACACAGACTACACAGTGTTCAGATACAGAACGGGCGCCTTGTGTGCGGCGACATCGGGGCAGCAGCCGGTGCACCGTCAGTACCGTCACCCGCCCGTTCTCCCCGCTACGCGACTGCGAACGAACACCGCGGCGCGGCGCGGCCGCGTCCGCGTCATTGAACAACAAGACTCGCTCGATGGCAGGCGTCCTCCTGCCAATATGAATATAAGAGTTCATTGCAACTCTAATACAAAAATCGCGTTAGTGGAATTTATATGTTATCTTTGTTCAACAAATTATTTATTTTTTTAGTGTTATTACATTGAAAAACATATTTTTATTTATTAGTGAATGATAGTTAATTATTGTAAAAGCGCTTTACGGGTGTCGTAATATCCGTGTATTGCCCTGTGATTGTTTTGTTTTCAAATATTCTAAGCTTGTGACGAAGCAAAATACGCAAATTTGAGTGTCAGTGTTGTAACCATGATAGAGTGATCATCAGTGATCGATTTGTCTAGTACCTACCTAGTGAGTCCAGCGGCGTGCCATCTGAATTCAGACGAACAACACTTCCCTGTCATTTGTGGAGGCGTGCAAAATTGTGGACAACACTATTTCAAATAGTAAGTAAAGCATAAATCAAGCACTAAATGTATTTTGTTAAAAACGTACTATGCATTTTTATTGTAAAAACATTGTGTTTACACGTATACGAGCATGCATCCTGATTAGGATGTACCGTTTCGTTATCGGTTTAATAGTAGATACAAAAGATGAGAAAAGGATTTAATTGAATGTGAGCAGAGGATTATGTTTGCACTGGAGGTGAACGAGGCCCGGAGCGGCGCGGCGGACGGCCGCGGGCTGCGAGACGGCGGGAGCGTGCCAAGTGATAAGAGCCCGCCGATAGCGACGTCACGCCCAGACGTTGTTTATGTGAATTTAAATAAATTTTCATGACAGACAGTTCCGTAATCACCTCTTGCGATATTCGTAACATGCCAACTCAATAATATCTGCATAATTCCACTCAATATGTTTCTCATCTGTACCTGATAATGTCACAAAAATAATTACTACAATTTTGAAGATCAGTAAGGAAAAAATCCTTAAAAATTATTACGTTCAATGAGACGTAACGATCATTATAAATATTACGATTGTTATGTTATTACACAAATTTATGTTACAAGTCAGCTATTTAAATACAAAAAACCATATATGATACAGATGATTCAAATACTTAGTGCATTGTATTACTGTCTGTGGATATCCCAATGAATACTAAAAATTTATGAATGAATAGGGATCATTCTAGCACTTTTTTTCTATAGAGTTAAGGACAATTGCAACTATGTTAAAAATTTAGATGATTATTTTTTTAGTAAATAAAAGTTTTCCAAATATAATATGATCCTACAGTCAGACATGCACTTGATAAAAAAATATTTTTTACATAGGTGAGTTGAATTTAAGATTGATCAACTGTGTATGTCTATGAATATTATATGTCATGAGCCAATACCTACATATTACAAAAATATGAAATCTTATCACTACCCAAAAATTTACTGTCCTTGAAGTGTACATAAATGGACAGTGACTGAGATTGCAAACAAGAAGCTGATTTTTTTAAATCAAAAGCAATAAGTCCTGAAAACTCACTTTATACAGTTAATAATAAATAATTTATTACTATACATTACATATTGGATGGTTATTCAAATTTGTACAGTTCATACATTTAATATAAGAAGTGAAAAAAGTATGTTTAATTTATGAATACTCTATATTATTTATAATACATATTTCCATTGTAGTTATTTTTGTATATTTTCTGAATAAAATAAACCAGTGTAAACTGATCATAGATAGTGCTGAGCATTGTAGCAAAACATTGACATAATATCTAAGATTTTTACTTTGAAATTCATTTTTCAAAAACAGCATTATATAATATGCAACAAATGTTATTTTTTGTAATGTGTGAAATATATTTTTTAATTTATATATTTTAGGCTAGTTTAGCTGTGATCCCATCTGAGAGAGAATTCAAATGCATCTTAAGATGAACTATGCACATCTAGAAATAGCCTATTCACTTTAGCTTTAAGGAGTCCAAGGTTACATGGGTCTAAAAACAGAGATACTGGAAGGGTGTACCAGTATTAAGTAATCCAGGAATAATATAGAACCAAATGAAATCTTTCAGACAAGTGGGATGTCATAATAAAATAACCATACCTTAGTGTAAACAACACAATAAGTATCCATGAGTGGAAACTTTGCCTGTAGTTGATATTAACAATGTTCTGAACATCTAGGAATACAGAATTAGAGATTATGGGCCTGTGAACTCAGATGATGGGGATTGAACTTAAAATTAACCAGCTATACCCATTTCACTGACCCATTGATCAAGTTGTTAATAACCTGATGGTTGCACTAAGGGTCATGATACACTTCCCTCCCAGAACAAATGTTAGTATGACAACCACAAATATTTGTTCGATGTGCAAAAGTATTAACTCTGTCTTGTTACCACAACTTAAGCTATCTTCAGGCTTAGTGATAATATAAGTCTATGTAAATATATAGCAAGACATGATTGTTAGTATGTATTATTGTAATTAACTTACACATTGTTAGTACCCATTTTAATTATTTATTTTTGATAAATCAGTATTATATGAAAGTTGCATATTTTCTACACAATAAGAACTTCATAAATGTATCATTCATAAAGTTAATATCTGGGAAAGTGTATCTATATCATCTTGTATTGATAGTAATTGGAGCTAATTGGGAATATTAGAGTATTAAATGTTAATGATATTACAAAATATTCTACATACCATTTATCTTTTTACTTATAGCTACTATCATCATCAGCCTGTGTCAGTCAGTCCACAGCTGAATATAGGACTCTACCTACAGCAGTATTTGACTGTAATGCCTAGACTGGACATGCAGTCTGGGTATCATAGAGCACCTTCAATTGTGACTTATACCTACTCCCTTTTCCAAAATCACATATAATTCTCACAATATTGTTGAAAACAGCATAAAGAATAAGAATTTAAAAAAATCATTGTGATGTATCCCTAATGACTGCTGGCCACAGGTCAGCTAAATGAGGGTTGACAGATTTCACACACCATTGTCAAGATTGCTAAGGTGTGAAATGTTTTAAAATGTTAAAACAAGTAGTATTCCATCTTTGAAGTGCAAACATTTTTTTGGAAGTTACATAATATTATTTAATCCCAAAATCCCTGGAGCAGGGTGCTGAATTCTATTCTTGGCTGTCATTGTTACTCATATATCTAACATTGTCAAATTTTAATTTTAATTCATGTGAATAATCTGTATGCCTCAGAGATAAAACATATGGTCATATTTTATTGACCAAATTTCAGCCTGTCTCATTTCTGTTTTGATACCCTTGCATAATATGCTCATCAAGAAAAATGATGGAAAAGTAGTCAACTCTTAATCCCTATATTGATTTTACCAAGGCTTTATATTATTATTTAATATTAATTAATATTTAGTTATAATCACACTGTAAGACTACACATTGCTTAGCATATGCACACTTTAGGTTTTAAACGACAGTAAGTTTCACACAGTTTATAACATATATTGCCTATTATAACATTTGTTTAATGATTTATGAATTATAAATCTTTGATTTTCAATATATGTGAAGTATTTTCTATGTTCAAAAGATTTGCAACAAGTAGAACTGTAGTTCGTATCAACATTTCATAACTCAACTACATCATAAAAAAGGTAACGATAAATCTAACAAAATCAATGCAAATTAGGACATTGTATGAACTAATTATATAATTGTATTTGGCCTAAAAAATCTCTATTTCAGGCTTTGTAAACCAAGCAAAAAACACAAGAAAAATAACTATATATGTGCTTAATTTTACTGCCAAAACAAAAAAAAAATGTATTATGTATTTATGTTATTTATATGTTATATTTAGTCTACAAATATAGCAAAATTTAAAATTCATGTAAAGTCATAATTTATTTTTTGCAAGCCCCAAGTAATTTTTATCTTGGAGTTCATGTTATTTATGGTCAAGACTGTTTATAATTTTATTTTAACATGCTACCATACTCTAATACTATGTAAGTAGAATGGTAAACAGTGTACAGCATTTTTATCTTGTATGATATAGTTTGTATCATATACCAAGTATCATACAGTTCTATAAATAATGTTAGTTAAAATAACTTAACCATGGGAAAAGCACCTATTATGTAGCTAAAACAATATGTAATGTACATATACAGTTATCTTCTTTTCTTTCTTCTGAGTAAAATAATCTTTTGATTTGTCCATAAAATCAAAGCACTTTTCTCTGACACCAATTTATACAAATTTATACCACTATCATTCACACACTTCTCAATGCAATTTTTCCTGGTTAAAAATATATTTAAAACCTCTTAACAGATAGTAAACTTTAATTGATAATTAATATATGAAAAATGAACGCCAAACGAAGCGATTCATCAGAGAACTAAAGTTATCGACATAGCCCAAAAGATTAGCAAGCTGAAGTGGCAGTGGGCAAGTCACATCTGTCGCAGAACCAATAGCCGCTGGAGCAGACGTGTTCTAGAGTTAATACTGCGACTTAGCAAACGTAACGTAGAACGCCCTCCAGCTCGGTGGAGTGACGATACGCGCAAAGTGGCTGGCTGTAGTTTGACACGTAGAGCAGAAAATCGAGCTGAGTGGCGCGCGCGCCATTGAAAGGCCTATGTCCAGCAGTGGACGATGACACAGTGTGTGTGTGTGCGTTGTCTGAAAAATGATGAATCAATCCTGAAATCAAGCAAAATGTATCATATGTACATGTTTGAGTTTTGTTTAGACCACACTTTTGTTTAAGTAGGTTTATTTCACATTGAGAATGTTAGGTAGTGTGGGGTATAAATGTATATTTATGTGTACCAAACACGCGCTTAAACTGATACTGAATAGAAATATAAATAACATTATTTTTACTAAGGAGGTGACGTGGAGGTGAAGAATTGAGATTCTATCTGATCACATGGTTCGGAGTATGTGTTTACGTAAAAGTAGGGTGGTGTTGTATTTAGTTATCAATGTTTTTCTTGAATCATTGACTTTATAATACCATCTATATTTTCATGAGCGTGTATTTTTAGTAAGAACTAGAAAAATGTTTTCATTATAGTTATAAATGACATATATTTAGCTTAGGAAATATATTTGGTTTTAATTTATATAAATAAAGAGCAGTTGATATATTGTATAGTATAAATTAGTTATAAATGTCGAATATTATATTTGCATGCCCATTGAGGTAGGGATTTTAGGATCTTAATTATGTAGCCTACTTACTGCCTATAATTTGTATTTGAATCCACTAAATAAAGTAGTATAAATATTATCATCAGCCTGTCACGATCGACTGCTAGACGTAAGCCTCTTGTAAACAGTTTGCTGCTCATAAATATTTAATTTAATCCCATAGTCAAAAGTTTACAAATGTTAAACATGTTTCTTAAAAGGATTTTAACTTATTCCCTTGAAGTCTGTTCACGAAATCTTTGTGCATTACGCATTGTATTTACATAATTGTGTCTTCGCTTGCTAATTATAAATTCGTTAATATTAACAAAAAAACATTAAAAACTAATTTATCTCGAATTAATTATGTTTGTGTCAATTTATTTTTGTTTGTAAAATTAAAATAATACGTCCTTATGTTCTCGTTAGATTAATGAACTCATTTTTTTTCCGTCTTTTTACTAGGGACGCAATATAAGTATTTTATAAAATTTTCTATCATCATCATCAGCCTACTCCCGTCCACTGCTAGACACAGGCCTCTCCAATGACACGCCACTGAGCTCGATCTTCAGCTCTTCGCTCGATTTTCTATACCATCTGTTAATTAGCTGATTGTAGCTGGCAATATCTAATCCAATAGCACCATTTAATATATGGAATTGTTGTTCAATATTTGATTTTAGTGACATAATATTTTGTCACTTGAGCATATTAGCAGTTTTTGTACATATACATCTAAGTGGGCTCAAGTATATAAAAGGCTTTGTATAAGATGATCATTTAAATTGCTCGAGTGACATTTAAAGTGTATGCTGCTTATTAATATATTATGGTGTATATCTCTTGCTATGCTTTTATGAATAATTAGTAATAGCTACAAATCCATAATTATTTTACTCAATTATTTTAACATTTTCAGGTGGATAATAGACAAGTGCCGATTTTGGCAAGATGGCAACGTGACTACACTATCAAGACAGTGCTGCAAGAATTAAGGCGCCTCATGACTCTCAAGGAGAACATGAAGCTGTCCCAGCCACCAGAGGGAAGCACCTTCTAATTTTTTATCACTAAATCATGTCTCAGTAACCCAATCTACCTTATACTGTGACATTCATGGCCTCCTATACTCATTTGTTTCCTCTATAGAAAATATTAATATGAAGTATATTAATGATAATATGTTTAAGCAATTGCATTATATAGTGGTGTTTTAGTGTTTTGGGTATTAAATGCATTTACTGTTTTGCATACTTGGTGAAATTTATATATAATTTCCTGGTAGATTGGGTAAATATATTATTACGTTTAAGGAACACTTTTGAATGGCTCTTCATTATCTACATAGAAAGTTACACCCATTTATTTAACACATCTCTAAGTTATTGTGGTCTTTCAAACTTCCAAATTTGCTTTTATATAATTAAGTCTAGTTTACTGGTATTTGTTATCATATTTAAGGCTTGTATTTCTGGACAGCTTATATAATGCAAAAATACAATGAGATTTAAAAATAAAGGCACAGCTTTAAGAAACCTGAAGAATATGTATTGCAGCCAAACATGTATGAGTACCACACCTATAATGTCACTCAAAATATCTATATCAGTTTAATGTTTCCAATTTGCTATTAAATTTGGTGTCTTATTTTTTAGTAAACATGATCAAGTGTAACATATTTTAGGAAATGTTTATTTCTTAGGCACATAAGATAAAGTACTACCGGTTCTTTATAAGGCTTTTGCATTACGTTATTAATGTGGTTGAAGGAATGCATATAATGCAGTTGCCAATTGACAAGCAATTGGCCATAAAGCTTTTCAATGTAAAAATATTACTGTAGATCCCATTTTAATCTTCGCGTAAATATATTGTTACAAACCAAATGCTAAGTCAAATTGTTTCATAGCATTAATATTTTTACCAATGTGTAACTAGCAAAGGTAAATAAATCAAATAATACTGTCCAATTGTCATTTTTTATTGAAGTCCTCTAATAATTTAAGATGAATGATTAAGAAGTTGACCAACAAGGCGACGATAATCATTTCCTCGCCCTCGCACATAATTTTTTGTCAAGAGTGCCTCGTTAATCGAGTATTAGCAAGGGCGACTGCCGATCAGGTCTTGGGTTCGATTTTTCTAATTTAGAATTTCAAGCAGTTGCCAAGAGTTTGGGCCTGTGCCCGGTGTATGGCAATAGGCTCACCACCTATTCCATGGGACGTAAACGTAACTGGTGAAACATGTGACTGTCCTGTACTGCTCTGCCTACCGCTACGGGAATTACAGGCGTGATGTTACGTTTACTCCCGTACCTTACGTTGTTTGCTGCTTCTGTGGCGGCTACTTCAGGCCTAGGGAATCCATCCATGAGTGAAGGGCCATCTATCTAATTCACAGCAATATAACAAGAAGCTGAATTGTACTTTTCTTAATCATATTTTAAAAAAGACAGTTTCCTCTAGAATTATTTTCCAATGAAAACTGTGAAGGGAATTTTACTAAAACTACTGAGTTCCCAACATTTCACCCGACGAGCTCGGTTGGCTATATACAACTACATAAAAACATGATATAGTACGGAAGCAACAATGACTATGTAAAAAAACCAAATAAACGCGTTGGAGACGAAGTTTTTACGCCGAATATGTAGCCTGACACTCGCCGACTGCGTTTATAATGCAGGTTTAAGAAAAGTGCTTTGTTTGAAAGACATTATTGGCATGAAAAAGGGCATGTTTCGATAGTTCAGACATACTCGTATATATTGTACATTCTATTATTTTTATGAAATAACTGTACTTCTAATTTTACGCATATTTCCCATAAATGTAACTAACTAAGAAACTGACTAAGAATAAATGTAACTAACTAAGAAACTGACTAACTGACTAAGAATGCCCAACTCTTACAGACCGGACAAACTTTTTTTGCCTCTTACATTTTTATTACCCGTTACATATGCTTGTCTTTTGAAGGAACTGTTATTATTATGAAGATTAACATAGAATTCACAAACGATGTACGATGTCTGACAAATTTAATCAAAAACTGCAGGCATTGTGGGGGTACTAAACAGTTGAGTCTGGATTTTATGTCAAACTTTCATCTTACTTGACAAATTCCGAGAGATATTTGAGGCACCAATCTGAATTTCCCATCAAATTTGCAACATGCATAAAGGTGAAACATCAGTAGATTACAATAATGGAATGATCGACAAAAACATCAAAATTGACACTTACAATTGGTTAACTACTATTTTTACCGTCATTATAGCTATTAACTAGCAAGAACAAGAATATTTGGAGACTATGTAAAGTGTTTATGAATGAAATAAATTTCATATAAAAGTGATCAGTCGATTCATGCCCCAGAAATGTGTACAGAAGTCCATCATCCGTAGAACAGTCCTACATTGCTCTGATCGATCCTGGAGTACAATTTTCACGCAAGATGGTCATAACAAACAAGTTTCTAGTCTTTGGTCTAGTTATTTTATTGAGAATTAAATCATCGAAACAGATTCATGGTCAAATTCAATCCACATAATGTACATGTAACTAAAAACTTAAAGTTTATGTAAAATTTAAGATAAACTATTTATTTACAACGATTTAAATAATTATATACATAAATTTTCAATTTCACAACATTTAACATGATCAACAATGAATCAATTATTTAATTGCATATTATGATTATTACAAATTAAACAATACTCTCTACTTTACTGAGTAACGAAATATGTCGCGGCCGGCACAAGTATTGCACTTTGACGCTACAAACCAACAATTGTATAAATAACGGTCGATTGATTCTAACAGTTTGACTTTTCATAATTTACGTATGTATAATACATTCATCGTCTACTGTATTCTATAATTTTCCTATTAGAACTAAAAATCGAGCATTTCAATTGAGAACGGATTATACAAGTACAACACGCAAAAATCAACTTGACATTTGCAAGGAATCCTGCCACTTGACTCTGACCCACGACTACGGCTCTCGCCGGAGACGTGTCAGTACTTCATAATTATCATTTATCAATAAATCCAGGTGCCTAGTTAATTTCTGCAAGTTATGTGTTTATCATCTACACGGCAAAGTGATGTACATATTATCGCTGCTATGTGGGCACCGGCCGGCAACAATGGCTTACAGACGTTTAAAACAAATTTCCTTTGAAAATAAATGCTAATCATCTACAAAATTCAATCAATGTAAAACACGACATCAAAATAGAATTAATAATTTACGAATTATAAGCGTACTAATGGACAGAGAAAGTAACATTCTATTTTATCATATAAAAATAGAAGACATCAAAAGGGATCAAGACTGGGACGTGGACTACTACAGTACAATAGCAGTACAATTTGTAAATGTGTACAATGGGATATTTCATTGCAATAAAAATACAACGATACAAGGAAAACATTGATAAATTAATTTAGGGTCATAAATAGGGTCAAAAAAAACAGACAAACATTATATGTTTGGTGTGAAGATTACAAGATTAATCAATGTAAGTTAAAATCCCTGAAATAAAAATGTATCAATTTTTTCATCTATGTGGGACTATTCTCAATTGTGAGCAGCGACTTCGTCGCGTCACCGGAGAGGCCACTTCTTATAGAACCACAGCTAATAAATACAAAACATCTCGCGATTTCATTATAAATGTACGATATAACAATAATATTATAATCTTTCTTTCGTCATCTTTATCAGACAATTGTAAATAGAAATAAAATAAACGAAACAGTTACACCTCATTTTAGTTACAAATTTAAAAATTGCCACTGCACTGAACCTCAATGACACTGCATTGAGACATTAACTAATAGAAAAGTAATATTTGAAGTAATTATTGCATCAGAAAGGATCACATTCACATTAAAGATATACATTTAAAATACTTAACAGCTACGAAACTTATTGCCATCATACGTGTCGATGTGTGGGAGCGGAGCCGCGATGCGAACTCAGGAACATTCACACGCATTTACTTTCGTATCGTTTGTGCTCGTTTAACACAGCGTTACAGGTATACATTGCACACATATCCTCACTTATAGTTTCTTAAGCGTTTCCTAGATATATAAGGCAATATTAAGGGTACAAGCAATTTTTTAGTTTTTCTGATCCTAAAACCCAATACACACAGAAGCTCTTACACCCTTAAGTATGGAATCTCACATTTAAATGTTGTAGCATAGTGTGTCGCGTATATTAAGACCAGGTACATTATTACAAACTTCTTCGGCCGTATAGAAGTACAGTCACAATCAATATTCCGTATCAAGTAAACTTATTGTTAGTGTATTTCAAACATTGTAATACTGACAATAGTGTATTATTAACATATTCATTTAAAGTATAGATTGGCATGAACCTCGTTTCGACCTATTTACAAATCTCAGTTCTTGTTACTAAACATTATTATGATTATTTCTTTGAAATTTGTATATGAATTGAATAAATTAAATAAAAATGTAATGTAGGTACAGTCACGAACTGAACTGTAGAAACCCTGTTGACCTAAAATATTTACATTTGAAATGCGGTTATTTGTTGCTGTAAATCTGCGATTCGCCTCGTGCAGGAGACAAATCAATAGTCAAAATATTACGTAGGTAGAATCAGGAATTTTTAGTATGGCGTACGTGCACGACGTCAATTTAAATTAAAATTAAAATTACAAATACGTACATCTAAAACACTAACGATATTAATAATTTGGCGATATACGGGGCGACAGTAATAATACATCGACAACCTGGCGTTACGTCGTAACTCTTGGCTAGATAGCATGTGGCCCTCGGCGGATCGACAAGTTGATACGCGATGGATACAGTCGTTTTAGCAATCGTCGCCGTGGTCTTTAGTGGGTGATACGCCATATAAGGATGTCTGCAAGGTCACGTGGAGCTGCCGAGCGCCGGTAGGCTCCAGCACGCGTCATGGGCGCACCACGCCACTCGACTTTGAAAATGCGAAAATCGTTACAAAACTTCGCCGACGAGCTAACAGGACCCTCGAGACCCATACAACACGCATTCGAGCGTTAACATAGGCCGTGCAGGCGGCGCGCGGAGGGCGCGGGGCGCGCGGCCGCCAGCAGCCGCAGCAGTGGGCGGCCGCATAGCGCCACCAGCCCACCGCCCGCCCAGCGCGCCGCCGCCGCCTCCTCTACCTCCGCAATGCGGTTCAGCGAGCGCGACTCGCGCAGTCGGCTCTCTTTACGCGCCGCGCGCCGCCGCCGCCCGCCGTTCGCACCCGCCCCTCCGCCGCGCGCGTCTCCCGCCGCACCGCCTGCGCCCCCCGCGCCACCCGCCGCACCCGCGCCACCCGCCGTGGGCCCCGCGCCACCGCTTGCCGCTCGAGCGCCCCCTCGGACACCGCCACGCGCCCCGGCCGCCCCGCCGCGCTCCTGGCTATCGCTGGAGTCATCGTGTGAGTCGCGGCGCGCGCGCTCCCCGGGAGCGTCGCTGTGCTCGGCGGCGCGCTTCTTCTTCTCGGAGTCATCGTCGGAGAGATCGGACGATGAGCAAGAGCCGGCACGCGGACGTCGGCGGCGACAATCGAGGCGCTGGCGGCGCGCAGGAGGTGGCGCCGGGGGAGGCGCACGTGGCACGACCGGCATCGCGGTAGCCGCTGTTCCGCCGTAGTCGGCACCGGTTTCCAGCGGAAGTGCCGCGACTACTTCATCGTCGAGATTGACCTGATATAAACGCAACATAAAAATCTATTCATTTACGTATTTTAGAGGACATTATAGAATTTATGTAATAACTAGCTGTACCCGGCGCGCGTTGCTACGCCAACATACAAATACATATATATACCAATTTTCATAATAATCGG